>JAPEVW010000178.1:0-117500 GCA_027921565.1 Artemia sinica
CATTAAAGCAAGACTTAACTCCATGTGGGTTAGAAATATATGTGTAGTGTTTGTGCAAAGGTGATTCTAAGGAGGAAACTAAATCTGCCACAGGAACTTGTTTTGGTGGAAAAGAGGATTTTGGACCATTCTCAAGAGTTTGGTTTTCCTTAGGTTCAAGAGCTCTGAAGGAGAGATTAACGATAGAGGGTCCAACGTAAACCTCGGAGTATAAGTACGATAATTCATCAAAGATTCGTACCTCAGACTTTCAAATTTCTTATAAAGACGTCCTCTAGACAAACGAAAATCATGACTAAATAAATTGCTTTCCAATCTTACAACCTGAGAATAATCAACCCTGGACAGATTTTCAAATAAAAATTTTTCAAGAGATTTTTCTTTCTGAGGAAATAATTTGTCGTTTTTGTTTATTGTCCTTAATGATGCGAACTAAGGTTTTTAAATGTAGTCTATGCGTGAATTGCGCTTCTTTCCGGGTATTTAAATGGAATTTTTATCTTAAAGACTTAGGAATAAGGTTTTCATTTCTGGAAGATGCTAAAAATTTCTGTTGATTGATAATATTAGCGCGTTTTTTTGCCTAAACTAATAAAATAAAAGATATCATAGGTCAACTGCCCCCCTTAAGCTAGATGTAAACAGCGACATAGACCACACTCTGTGGAACTAGTCAGACCTCTGTCAAACTCTGTGTAACTAGTCTCCGATTATTCAATATTAGGGTCTTTAGAAGTGGACCCTAGTGATTTTGGCGTGGAGCCCGTCTGTTTTTTTACAGATATCCTATCGTCTGGAGGTAGAAGCCTTATTTAATAATTTCTCTTCTTGAAATCTTGACTCTGGGGAGTTGAAAAATTCTTAAGAATTTTGAGAAGAGTCAAATGTTTTTGCGGGGTGTCTCCATTCTTTGAACGCCATGTCTTCAGGAAGGTGAGGCATTTTCCGCACCATAGTTTCCCTTCATGAATATCTTTTCTTGGACTTGACCATATTTCTTGGATATGGTTGTGCCACGTTATTTTCCTTGATGGACGTCTTCGGAAGTTTGGAGATTCCAGAGATATGTACTTTGCCTCGTTTTTATAGTGAATTTTATTATTTCTCTGGCCTCTCACAATTTCTTTTTATTTGGATACTAAGGGGGAGGGGGGGTTCCATGTCATGTCACTTGATATTTCAATGGCTCTATTACTTTATTGATAGGGGTCTCTATATTGGGGTTGCTAGTTGGGGCTAGTAGGGGTCTCTCTACGTTGGACAAGTTCGGAAATCCTATCTGGAAAAAAGTGGGTTTTGGGGAAAGCGTATAATTGAATTCCTCTGAGCTTTCTGAGGATAAGGTTTAGTTTCTTTTAGATGTCTATATGATTTGGTTTCTACGCTTGGGGAAAACTAAATTTTTCATGGTTAAGAATTTGTTGAAGTTTTCTTCATCGCTGTTTTTTTTTAAATGAACCTGTTTAAAATTAAAAGGTTTCGTTTTCCTAGTCTTGATTAAGGTGGATTATTTTCCTTTGCCTGTAGAATCAGTAGTCGCGGGTTGCAACATCCATCTTTCTCGAAACCTTGCCATATTTATTGGACTGACGCTGGCCTTATAAGTTCTCTCAGTATCAGGACTTGTGATTTTAAACGTGAAATTATTATTGTACTTTTTGATTATTCTACAGGGACCGGAATATCTATAGAAGAGTTTTTTACCTGCCATTTTTCTTCATTCTCTAGGTAGACGCCATCTCCCACTTTGAAATTTATTTCTCCCTTAACATTTTGTATATATTTCACTTCTTGAATTATTTTGGATTTGTCTAATCCCTGCCTTAGTAATTTGTAGGTTTTTCCCATTCTATTGATGAATTCTTGTTTGTAATCTTTCGTGTTATTGTAATACTGTCTTGATTCAATAATATCCTCACAAGAATTTTGAAATCACGGCCTAGCAAAACATGAAAAGGACTTTCCTTAGTTACTTCCCAAGAAGCACTATTAATCAAATTCGTAATATTCCCGTTATTATATACGCTTATTAACGTATTTGGTATCTCGAAACTCAAAAAAAAATTACCAAAGCCTTGCTTTTGGCGTTAGTGCCTTGAATTTTCAATGCTTTTTCGAAAGTACATCCTGAAAAATGGTCTAAAACCGAGAGGAGACAAGTATGACCTCTTTTTGAAACAGGCAGGCCTCCGCTGGTTCCATTTAAATCAAAGGAGTTAAATTCAAATTGGATTCTTTCTACTCGGGTTCTTCCCTTTAGGGTGTTAGAATAAGCTTGGGGATTTTTCTCAGGTTGCAGGATTTGCATTCATCTATAGAACCTTTAGGTTTAATCAAAGCCGTCGGAACAAGAAAGTATTGTTTCAATTTGTGAAAAGTTTTTGTTATTCTTAAGTGTCCACTCGTATCCAAATGATTAAATTTGAAAGCAGGTTTTTTTCTAAGTTTTTGGCTAGTATGGAAATTACAGAAATTTGGTTTCTACTTGTTTTGTGAGTTACAGTCCTACAATGAATTTCTTCGTCGAAATCATAATAAAAATTATCTATTTCCCTTCTGAGTGCTTTTAATTTATCAGGTAATAAGTCATCATGCAAAAAATGGTTAACAAGAGCTAGACTCATTTCGATTTTTTTCTGATTTCTTTTTATATTTGCCAAGGATTAGGGACAGTGGTTATGCTTGCTTTTTTCCATTCTAATCATAAGTTTACTTTTCTTGTTTTTATGGTTTGCGTTTAGGGTTGATTATATTGATTTCTTCTACTTCGGTATTTGAGGTGATCGCTTCAGGGAATCTGCTTGAATAATAACAGATGAATTTGTCTGCCTTTTGAACATTTTAACTCATAATCAAATCTTGGATTTTCATTATCCATCTGGCTAAAATTCCTGTCGGTTTTTTAATGTGCGTAAGTACTGCAAGCTTTTGTGGTCTGAGCGTAGTTTAATTTCGGCCAATCAAATAGTACCTAAACTTATCCAAGTGATGAATTACGGACAGTAATACTAATTTTGAGGCAGAATAATTACTGTCACTCTGTATTAAGGTTCAACTTGAGTAAAAATTGTTTTCTCTCTACCGTCTATTATTTGGGAAAGGATTGCCCTAATTCCCTTGGCTGAGGCATCTGTTGTGACTACAAATTGTCCCTTCTCAAAATAAGGCTACGACAATATTGGTCCAGAGGCGAGTGCCTTCTTGAGACAATCCAAAGACATTTGGGCTCCGGAGACCAAGTGATATGTTTGGGGTTCCGTCTAGTTAACTTTGACAGGGGCCTTGCAATTTTAGCGTAATTACTTATAATTTTTTCAAAATAACCTGTCAGACCAAGGATTCCTCGCAATTATTTTATGATCCGTGAATGTTTAAGATTTTCGATATATTTTATTTTCTTGGGGTCTGGGGATACTTGACCTTGGGTAACTACTACTCTCAAGAATATAAATTTTGATTGAAATAAGTTTACTTTTTCAGTCTGGCATTTCAAATTTCCTTCTCTATATTTTTAAAAATCTTTGGCTAAAGCGGCCAAATCTTCTTCTGCATTTTCTCCCACGCATTTTACATCATCCACAAAGTGAATGATGTTTTTAGTTCTCGTAATAAATGCAAAAGGGGCCTACATAATGCACATGAACTTGTTTTATGTCCAAAGAGTACCCTTAAACATTCATAAGAGCTGCATTCCGTCGTGGAAAAAGCAATCTCATAGAAATTATTTTCCGCTATTTTGACTTAGTGATACCCTTGCGTAAATTCCAGGGATGTAAAAATTTTATTCTTATGCGTAAATTCCAGGGATGTAAAAATTTTATTCTTATTTGAGATGGAATCAAGTATCTCCTCTATTCTATGCAGAGGAAATTTATCACTAACAACTTGTCTGGTCAGAGCCTTATAATGCACAACAAGCCAAAGGTCATTATTTTTCTTTGGAACTAACATCAAAAGGGCAAATAAGGCGCCTACGCAAGAGCGTATGATGTTATTCGTTTCTAATTCATGGATTTTGTTTATTAATCAATTTTTGTGCCTGTAAGGTATACAATAAGGTTGTTTCACGAAAGGTAGTCCTGTAGTTTGGAAAGAACGTTCGTAAAATGTTATTAAACCAATATCTTCTTCAGAAGTAGAAAACAAATCCTTAAATTCCCACAATAATCTACACAATTTTGCTTTAAAGTTGCATCATTGATGTGACTCAGGTCAATTTTTTTCTAAAATTGTGTTCTGGTTAGGGGGGTATCTTTCATTTGAAGCGTTAATATTGTTCACTAGATTCATTTGGGAATCCCTCTTTTGATTTAATTTGCGTTCTCAAATCACTTTTGTGTCAACGAGACATGTTTCCTTTTTATATCGTAACTGTATCATTTTTGTTCTTCTTCGTTACCCAAATAAAACCTTCTCATTTATCATAGCACTTGATCTGTTCCTTGCATAATAGATCCTGAGAAATTATTTTTCACAGAGACGCAAACCAAATTTCAGATTTTTCGTTCAGCGGTTCGATCATTTGCGAAATTTGAATTCTTTGCTTTGTCATCGGGGAATTTTTGCTTTGCGCAAGGCAAATCCGTAATATTTCTCCTCCCTAGTGTCTTAAACTGAATTTATACTGACACTTTGTTGAGGCAAGTCCTCCGCGAAAAGCTGTGGTCGCGAGTGGATCTTGTTTACGTTTATCACCTTCTTCCATAATTAAGATATTTCCTGAATTTCATTTTACCTATATTCTTGCATTCCCCAATTTTTTGCTTTATTGATTAGATCAACTTGTTGTTTGCATTTACTGTCCTACTAGACGAAAAGTGAGGTACAAAAGCCTGTAATCTCTTCACTGTTGATTTCTTCGCCCCCATCAGGGAGAAAGATGAGCGGGATAGATGAATATATCGTTGGCTATATCCAATAGCACCTTATTGGATTTTAAAAATAAGCCCCGATTATTGCCTCATATGGGAAATTTTTACATATTATGAAGATAGTTGGAAAATTTATATTGTCTTTTCTCATATTTAGGAGAATGGAGCCTTTACCTTTAAGTTTTGTCCCGTGATACTAGTTTAAATTGGGATTGCCATGACTTTTGCATAGCTTGAAAGATGCCGGTAGTTTATTGAGCCCATTTCAATGCATTATATTTACCGTGGCGACAGAATCCAAAAGTACTTTAAAATAAACATTTGTGACACTAAAACTATCGAATATAGGTAACATTTTATTATTATTACTTAAAGTAGGTATAATTATTGGGCGTGACCTATAAGAAGTTTTGCTGAAAAAAGGTCCGCTCTATTTGTTTTGTTGGCTTGATCCGTTTCACTGTGGGTTAATTTGATAAGTGAGTACTTGCAATAGAGGTACGGTGGACAGTTCCCTAGCTAACTGATTGATATTTAACTGCCGTGATTGCCAATTATTGTTACGCAAGTTTGGGTTTCTCGTTTCGACAATTCGCGTTCTTTCTTCATTTTGTAACGACGGGGGAATATTTCTGTTGCTATTTGTTGTATCTCTATTAAATATTGTAGGGTACACTGTCCTTGCACTGTTCTGACATGCGCCGTGCCTGAAATTTTGGTTTGGATTCCAGTAATTATTTTGTTTTTAGAGAGGGGGATTTGGTATATAAGAGGGTTGGTAGCAGTTAGGGGGCAATCCTCTACAACTTCTAATGCCATTTTCATTACTGTTTCATGCCATTTTCATTACTGTTTGTTCTCCTGGACAAACCGTTGCTATAATTAGGGGGTTTCGTCCCATAATTATTATGTGAACAGAATTTTCTTGCAATATGGCCTAGGCGGTTACCTACGTAACACCCTATTGGCTGTGAATTTCTTATATAATTTTTCCGGTTGGTAGTCACGGAGAGTACCGTTCTCTGTCTTGTTGGTATTTATGATCTATTTTGGTTTGGTCTTTGGGAGTTATCCCTTTAAAAAAAGTCTTGGGGAGGTTTCCCTTGATGATCGTGGGGATGGTTTTTCTACATTATTTATTGACAACTTATTGTGTTGTAACGCAATTTTTTCAATTTCCACAGCACATTCTTTTCCTTAAATGGCTTCTTCTAGTGTTCGATATTTTTAGATATTAGCCATCGGTACAGTTTCGGGTTTAAACTCTTGCTTGAAAGTATGTAGGACAATTTTTTCATATAAGTAACAAGATCCAGTACCAAATTTGGCCACTGTTGGTACTCTTATCTTGTATAATTGTTCTCTTACATTTTAGGTCTGGTCAAAACAAACAAAACAAACAATCCCATACTTCAGTTTATTCGTTGAACTTGTTTCAACGAACTTTTCTTGGAATGCCTTTAGTATTTTTTCTGTTGAGTTTATTGTCTGTTTATACCACACTTTCGATTTGTTTCAGGAATTTCAATGATTGCCGTCTCAGTCTTAAGAGTGACATTTCGTTTTAGTTATTTCTACAAATTATGCTAGTTGTATATTAAATTTGTCAACGTCACTTTCCCAATCATACTTAAGAAGAGACTTAGTAATTTCAACTGATGTTGCAATTAACGTTTGTGCTTGTAGTTGTTCTTTTTTATCTAAGGACATTTTGTTTTTAGATTTTTATAAATAAGTTCTACTGGGTACGTACTCTAACAAACCAACAACAACAAAATATCTATGTGTTGATTTCGTTAGAGGTAGCCTACTTGGGATGCCTTTTTATCTCCTACGTGAGATTTTCTATGGGGATACCCTATTTGGATTTAGATTAATGGTGCTAGGCTAAAAAATATAACACTTCAGTGTATTGTATGCTTAGTTTATTTTTTGGCTTTATCAATTCTATTTTCAAACTGTCATTACATAGTATATGCTAGTATATCTCAGTAAACTTTTTCATAAAAATTATAAGCTAATTCGCCCTCGTGCTTTTCTACTTGTTTAAACTTAACCGCGCACCTTCTTCCGGGGGGTTTCAGATAATGAATTTATAATTGGTCAAAGCAAACAATATGTAGACAATAGTTTTTATATAAGACAGTGGAACGCAACTTTAAATGAATATTTTGACCTTATATCTGAAGGCCGTCCTCAGCAAAACAAACAAAGAAAAAAACAATATAAAAGAAAACTCACATTTAAAATTTAATTATTAAAACTGAAAACAGTTTTAAAAAATTCAAAACGGCCCTAGCATCTTTACTTCAAGGAAATTCAACCAGGACTGGTACACCAAGCGAAGTGAGAACAGACAATTCATTCAAATGGAATAAAAAACACTTACAGACTAGCTCTTAAAATTAACATTGCCTTTTAGCAGCCAGCCTAAAAGGTCTATCCGTAACAAATTAAATGTAATTATTTACTTTTTTAATATAATGAGTTAAATCATTTCTAATTAATTTGTACATTAAGTGAATATTCCCCCCAATCCCTATTTTAATTTTAATTGCCTCTCGAACAAACTCTATTATACCTAAATCATTGCTAAAAAGGCATGTTTCTTCCAGAAGCATTTTATGGCTAGGGTTATCATACATATGACTGTTTAAAGCAGAATCAAAAGAAATCTTTGTACTATTAGAATTTATAGCTTTAGTTATGTCATCTTTGTGCTGTTGCATGCGTTTTTCAAAATTTTGATGAGTTCTACTAACATAAAAGTAACAGAGACATATGGTATTTGATATAACCCTCTTTGGATAGTAACTGGAGTTTAGGAGATTCATGATTTTAAAATTAATGGTAAATACTACATAACAATTATTTTGTGTGCAAACTTTTTTTAAAACTTATTGTGACTTTTGGAATATACGGAAGGTAAAGTACATTTGAGGGCTTGGCGAGAACTTCACATGATAAAATACCCTTGATTTTAAGGGAGTGTCTTGCCAATCTTCGGCTAATTGTATTGTTAATAAAGACAATAGGATAAACATTTCCAAAAAGTAAGTCTTTGATAAAATTTAGTTTATTTTTGATATGAGATTCAGAGCAAATGTTTAGGGCACGATCGACAAGACAGGCAACAACAGCTCTTTTAACTTGTGGGGGTGACTGGGTTTAAAATGTAGATATCTGTTATTTTATGCCGGTTTTATGTAAATTGTAAAATCCAGTTTATATATGCTACGAATAATTAATACATTCAGAAACGGTAATTTATTTGCATTTTTGATTTCTAAGGTAAATTGTAAGTTTCGGTTATCATAAGCAGTGCAATCGCACTGCCCAAGTAAAGAACGATGTTGGCACAATGTACTATCTATTTTTTTTCTCGGTTTTAAACCAGGCCACTTCGTATCGAAGGAGTTGTTGTAGAAACTTCAAAAATGGCTCATTCAATTGGAAATAGGAGTGGCTAGTGCCCTTTTTTCATAGTCAAAAGTGATCGGAGGGCAACTAGACCCCCCAGCCCATCATTCCCCCAAACACATCCAATCAAAATTTGAGTTACCCATTTTGTTCAGCGTAGTTGCTTTCCGAACTGAAAAATGTTTTTTTGAGGAGGGCACTCCCCCACAATCCTCAGGGCAAGGATTTTTAGTTATACCCTGGGGGCATATAAGAGCGATGTTGGCACAATGTATTATTTATTATTATTTTTTCCTTTAGAGTAGGGTATTTCGTATTGAAGAATTTGTCGTAGAAACTTCAAAAAGGGTTCATTCAATTGGAAATTGGAGTGGCTTGTGCCCTTTTTAATAGTCGAAAGTGATTGGAAGGCAACTAAAACCCTTTCCACACCCATCATTTCTCGAAACACATCCAATCAAAATTTTGAGACAGGCATGTTGTTCAGCTTTCTTCATTTTCCAGATAAAAATTATAGTTTTGAGGAGGACACTCCCCCAAAGCCTTCAGGGCAAGGGTTGTAAGTTATGCCCTGGGGGCATATAAGGGTTTTATAGAAGGTGTTGTCATAGAAACTTAAAAAAAAGCTCATTCGATTGGAAATTCAAAGGGTTATTGCCCTTTTTAATAGTTGAAAATGATTGAAGGGCAACTAACCCCACTCTCACGCCTACCTTTTCCTCTACCACATCCAATCAAAATTATGAGATAGTCATTTTGTTCAACGTAGTTTTGAGTTCTGGAAATAATGTCTTTTAGGATGACAACCCCCCCCCCCCACAGCCCTCAGGGCAAGTGTTGTAAGTTATGCCTTGGGGGCATATAAGGTTTTTATAGAACAAGTTGTCTTAAAAAACGTCAGAAGGGGTTCATTCGACTGGAAATTGAAATGACCAAAGCCCTTTTTAATAGTCGAAAGTGATTGAAGGCAACTAACATCCCTTACACGCCCAACATTTCCCCAAACACATCAAATAAAAATTTTGAGATAGCCATTTTGTTCCACGTAGTTTAAAGTTCGGGAAATTATACATTAGAGCAAAATATTCTTCCAACACTCTTCAGGGCAAGGGTTATAAGTTATACCCTGGGGGCGCATAAGGTTTTGTACTGATATCTTTGTCATAGAAACTTGAAAAAGGGCTCACTTGATTGGAAATTCAAAGGTTGAGTGCCGTTTTTAATAGTCGAAAGTGATTTGAGGGCAACTAACCCCACTCTCAATTCCACATTTTCACCAGAAACATCCAATCAAAATAATTTTTAGATAGCCATTTTATTCAACGTAGTTGAAAGTTTTGGCGATTAGGACTTAAATGATGACAACCCGCTCCCCCCCACAGCCCTCAGGGCAAAGGTTGTGATTTATGCCCTAGGGTCATATAAGGTTTTTATTGAAAGCGTTGTCGCAGAAACTTCAAAAGGGCTGATTCAATTTGAAATTTGAATTGTCATTTTTAATAGTTTTTTAATAGAAAGTGATTGGAGAGCGATTAACGCCCCTCTCACGCCCACCATTTTCCCAAACACATCCAATCAAAATTTAGACATATTCATTTTGTTCAACGTAGTTGAAAGTTCTTGAAATTAAGTCTTTTAGGATGATAACCCCCTCAGAGCCCACAGTGCAAGGGCTGTAAGTTATGTCCTGGGGGCATATAAGGTTTATATAGAAAGTTGTTTTAGAAATCATAGGCAGCTCAATTGCACTGCCTAAGTAAAGAACAATTTTGGCACAAGGTTTTTTTTTTGTCTTTTTCCATACAAGGGCACTTCTTATCCAAGTATTTGTCGTAGTAACTTATTAAAGGCTCGTTCAATTGGAAATTGGAGTGGCTAGTGCCCTTTTTAATAGTCAAAAGTGATTGGAGGGCAACTAGTCCTCCCCAAGCCCATCATTCCCCCATACCCATCCAATCAAAATTTTTAGATACCAATTTTGTTCAGCGTAGTTGATTTCCAGATAGAAAATATATTTTTGAGGAGGAACCTCCCCCACAGCCTTCGGGGCAAGGGTTTTAAGTTATGCCCTGGGGGCATATAGGGGTTTTATAGAAGGCGTTGTCATAGCTACTTCAAAAGAGGCTCATTCGATTGGAAATTCAAAGGGCTATTGCCCTTTTTAATAGTCAAAAGTGATTGGAGGGCAACTAACCCCCCTCTCACGCCCACCTTTCCCCCAAACACATCCAATCAAAATTTTGAGATAGTTATTTTATTCAACGTAGTTTTGAGTTCTGGAAATTAGGTCTTTTACGATGAAGGTGTTTATAGAAAGTGTTGTCGTAGAAACTTCAAAACAGGCTCATTCGATTGGAAATTCAGGCTAGTGCCCTTTTTAATAGTTGAATGTTATTGGAGGGCAACTAGAACCCCCCCCCCACACCCATCATTACCCGAAACACATCCAATCAAAATTGTGAGATAGCCATTTTGTTCAGCGCAGTTGATTTCCAGATAGAAAATATGTTTTTAAGGAGGACACTCCCCCACAACCCTCAGGGAAAGGGTTTTAAGTTATGCCCTGGGGGCATATAAGGTTTTTATAGAGGGCGTTGTTTTAGAAACTTCAAACAGGCTCACTTGATTGAAAATTCAAAGGTCTAGTGCTCTTTTTAATAGTCGAAAGTGATTTGAGGGTAACTGATCCCCCTTTCACTTCCAACTTTTCCCCAAAAACATCCAATCAAAATAATTTTTAGATAGCCATTTTATTCAACGTAGTTGAAAGTTTCGGAAATTAGGTCTTAGAGGATGACAACCCTCCCCCCCCCCACAGCCCTCAGGGCAAGGGTTGTGAGTTATGCCCTGGGGTCTTATAAGGTTTGTATTGAAAGTGTTGTCGCAGAAACTTCAAAAGGGCTGATTCAATTAGAAATTTGAAATTTGAAATTTAGAGTGCCTTTTTTAATAGAAAGTGATTTGAGAGTGATTAACGCCCATCTCAGGCAAACCATTTTCCCAAACACATCCAATCAAACTTTAGACATATCCATTTTGTTCAAAGTAGTTGAAAGTTCTTGAAATTAAGTCTTTTAGGATGATAACCCCCTCAAAGCCAACAGTGCAAGGGCTGTAAGTTATGTCCTGGGGGTATATAAGGTTTATATAGAAAGTTGTTGTAGAAATCATAGGCAGCGCAATTGTGCTGCCTAAGTAAAGAACAATTTTGGAACAATGTATTATTTTTTTTGTCTTTTTCCATACAAGGGCACTTCATATCGAAGGAGTTGTCGTAGAAACTTATTAAAGGCTCGTTCAATTTGAAATTGGAGGGGCTAGTGCCCGTTTTAAGAGTCAAAAGTGATTGGAGGGTAACTAGTCCTCCCCACACCCATCATTCCCCCATACACATCCAATCAAAATTTTTAGATAGCCATTTTGTTCAGCGTAGTTGATTTCCAGATAGAAAATATGTTTTTGAGGAGGACACTCCTCCACAACCCTCAGGCCAAGGGTTTTAAGTTATGCCCTGGGTGCATATAAGAACGATGTTGGCACAATGTATTATTTACTTTTTTCCTTTAGAGCAGGACACTTTGTATCAAAGAAGTTGTCGTAGAAACTTTGAAAAGGGCTCACTCAATTGGAGATTGGAATGGCTTATGCCCTTTTTAATAGTCGAAAGTTATTGGAAGGCAACTAAAACCCCTTCCACGCTCACCTTTTCCCAGAACGCATCCAATCAAAATCTTGAGATTGCCATTTTATTCAACGCAGTCACAAGTTCTGTAAGTTAGGTCTTTGAGGATGAAAACCCCCCAACTTGCTAGTGCCCTTTTTAATAGTCGAAAGTGACTGGAAGGCAACTAACACCGCTTCAATACCAACCATTTCCCAAAACACATCCAATCAAAATTTTGAGATAGCCATTATGTTCCACACAGTTAAAAGTTCAGGAAATTATACCTTTGAGCAGGACAGCCTCCCCACAGTCTTCAGGGGAAGAGTCATAAGTTATGCCCTAGGGGCATATAAGGTATTTATTGAATTATCTGTCGTAGAAACTTGATAAAGGGCACATTTGATTGGAAATTCAAAGGGCTAGTGCCCTTTTTAATAGTCGAAAGTGACTTGAGGGCAACTAACCCCCCTCTCACACCCACCTTTTCCCCAATCACATCCTTTCAAAATTTTTAGATAACCATTTTATTCAACGTAGTTGAAAGTTTTGGAAATTAGGTCTTTAACCGGTTAAGGCCCAAGAAAAATGTGTCAGAGATTCTAGTTGTCCTTTTCACCAGTTTCTTTTTATCACATAATTAAGCCGAAAATGCATTTATTTATTCTTGCTGTTTCCAGTTTCAGAGATACAAGCTGTCCTATTTATAGGACAGTGGGCTCTAGTGGTATCAAAGTATACATGATATCATCAAGTATATTTTTAATAACAAAGATTGAATTAAATGCAACACAGAACCAAAACAAATTAAAACTTAGTGTGGTAAGACGCAAAACAGCCAGTGCAGAGGGTGACGTCACATTTCTCACAGTAGCTCAGTGGTTTTTCCTTGCAGTTTTCGCTTTGGCATCGTTGCTGCTTTCGTGCTTCACTAGGAAGTATCCTATTCTATCATATCGGGTGCTGAATGTTCACGCAGAAATTGATCTTCCTTCTAACATTGAAGGACGTGGTTCCCCTCTTCCGTAATTTGTTTTCAAAAGGGCTCGTTTGACATCCCGTCTAAAATCTGCAAGAATCATTTCCATTTCTTTGTCAACCACCATATTGAATAGTGTGCAAGCATTGACGACAGCCATGTCTAACAGGCGCATGAACAGAGCCCAATACCATTTCTTTCCTCTAATAGACACAGCATATACTTGCTGACAATCCAGTCATGTAAATCAACTCCACCCATGCACCGGTTGTATTGTCTGAGTGGATGCAGCTGCTACACCGCCGTCTTTTTCATCTGTCCCTTAACTCTTCGTTCAACTTGCCTTAGTGGATCTAGGCTGAGATTGTGGGATACAACAGAGACAAAGTTATTGTCCTGCCATTTTACGACCAATATATCGTAGGCTGCATCAAACCGATAATCCTACGCTCCACGTTACTTCTTCGTAAAATCCTTGTTGGAAGGGTGAGGGCCCCTTGCTAATTGGTTTTTCTCTAACCATCCCAGCTGCTCGAAATCCAGTTCCTTTTAGATCACATAAAAGCTGATGACTTGTATAGAAATTGTCAAAATATGCCTCGTAGCCGTTGCCATCTTCTACAATTTCCAGAAGTCTTTTCACGACTCGAGACCCTAGGCCTTTTTTATCAGTCTGAGTTCGGGCAATAGGCTCTTTCCCCGAGTACAGATGAAATTGAAGACAATAGCAATTAGAAATTGAATGGGCTAGTGCCAGTTTTAATAGTTGAATGTGATTCAAGAGTGACAAACGCTTCTCTCTACCCCACCATTTCTCCAAACACATCTAATCAAAATTTTGAGATAGCCATTTTGTTTAACGTAGTTGAAAGTTCTGAAAATTAGGTCTTAAGGATGAAAGCTACCCTAACTGCCCTTAGGGTAAGGGTTGCAATATATTCCTTGGAGGCATTTAAGATGTTTATAGAAAGCGTTGTCGTTTCAAAAAGGGCTCATTCGATTGGAAATCGAAAGGCCTAATGCCCTTTTCATAGTCAATAGTGATTGGAGGGCTTGACATTTTTATAGTAAAGATCGATTTGGTAAAGTAAAGTTAAGATAATTTTTTTATAGTAAAGATGAAAAAAAATATATAACTTTTTGCTGTTGTTGTTTAGACCAGGGCACTTCGTACCGAAGGAGTTGTCGTGAGAACTTCGAAAAAGGCTCACTCGATTGAAAATAGAAAGGGCTGATGCCCTTTTAAATATTCGAAAGTGATTGGAGGGCAACTAATTCCCCTCCCACGCCCACTCTCTCATTTGCCCATCATGTTTAAAAACAAAATTTTGCCTTAAGATTAAATAGAATGCACTCTGTTATTTCTAGTTCCCAATAAGGCATCTCAGCAGTATCCTAAGAACGAATGAGGGTATTATGTTCAAAGTTTCGGGGTGTAATTCTGCTTTTAAACTTTAACCAAATCAAAATTGTGTAAGCGTATCAAAGCTGTCAAAGAAAGTGAATAGATTTTTTTTGCGAATGGTCTCAAGTTTTCCATTTCAGGTCAACTAGAGGAGGTATGAAACTAAATTAAACACTACTATCTGTGTCCAGATATTTAAAAGGTTGTATTTTGTTCAAAATTACTGGAAATTTTTCTCCAGCATACAAATAGCAGGCAAAACTATAAAGTCTTACCAAACCGAAAAGATATAAAAAATATTATTTTCTTTTTCACTGAAAAGACTATGTCAATATAAAACGAACAGAAATTAATTTTAAAAACTTTTTCCACAAAATAATTTTTCCAAAGAAAAGTAAAGAAGTCCAATAAACAAAAGATGTGGAAAAATAAATTCAAGTATTACAGAAATTACAGATATTACAATGAATAACCGAGTCAAACTCAAAACGAGCAGAAATTAACAGAAGTTGGGCTCAAAACCCCTATACCTTCCCAAGGCCAGAACATAATTTGCACTTTACTGAAAAAATACAACTGTATGTGCATTGCCAGTTTATATACATATACTGATATGTAGTAGACAAAATTTTACTATTATTTGATTTATTTAAGTTATAAGAGTAAAAACATTTCAAAAATGGAATTCAACATCTTAGGCAGTTTTGCCTCTCAAATACTTGGACTATCTGTCTTGTCTTTTCTCTGTCTACAATTGGCCATGTCTTGATTCAACCTATGCAACCTATTGCAAAATACTTGATAACTTTAATTCAAAGTTTGTTAGTTTCCAAAAACTAGCAAACAAGCAATCATCCATTTCCAAAAACATGCAATCATCCAATAAGAATGGCAGAAGTCTGCATGGCTCTCTTATTGGACACATACGTGTTTGTTAGTTTTTAGAAAAGCATGCCTGCCTAGAGTCTCAGGCTTGCTGACCAAGAATTTAAAATGGACATAAGACCGTTAGATTGCCTGTAATTAGAGACAAACGTGTGTAACGGGATAAAAATCCGAGAAGTAAAAACCCCTCCGTCGAGTTATTAATTGAGACAATATTTTCTAATAGAACGCTAAGTTAGAGGACACGGAATTCGCGTCGTGAAATCTGCTTAATTAAGAGGCATCCAATAGCTATAAATTATGTAAAATAAAAACACGACCAATTCTAATACAAAACTTTGTTGACAGGAAGAATTCTGAGACGTCAGCTTTACAGCCATATATCTTATAGTTAATCTTCAAATTTTGGGTTTGAATAAAATTTCCGGCGTCAATATCGCAGGTGCAAAAGAATGATATCTTTAAGTATTGAATAACATTTACCGGTGCAAACAAAGTAGCCAATGGCGAAACAGTGTTTCACCAATACAAAAAGATAAAAAGTAGAATAAACAATAGTAGACCAGACTTCTGTTCGACAAAAAAAATTCACAAATGTAATCTCATAGCTATAAATTATGCAAAGTAGGATGTAAACAATGTAAAACAAAAACTTTGTTCGACAGTAAAAATTCTGAAATGTCAATCTTATAACTATAAATTACGGTGAATGTTAAAATAGCCAATTGGTATATTCCTCGTCCAATAAGAATATAGGACAATATACTTGACCAATAGGTCCAACGTAATATACTTTTTAGCAACACCTGAATGTAACTGCTGGTGAAATCAGATAGTATAGTTAGTTAGGACTTGGCAGTTTTGAGTCAGTCTAGAGGAGTTTTCTTGAATTTGTATTTTAAATAAGACCCGTGTTGGAATATATATATATATATATATATATATATTATATATATATATATATATATATATATATATATATATATATATATATATATATATATATATATATATATATATATATATATATATAATATATATATATATATATATATATATATATATATATATATATATATAATATATATATATATATATATATATATATATATATATATTATATATATATATATATATATATATATATATATATATATATCTCAGTGTATAACTTTATTCAAGTGCCCATGACAGTAATTTGAAGTGCAGATTATCCGATATTCCTGAATCCAATTTTGTAGCGCAAATGTGAGTAAAAATAAATGCATTACTTTCTAAATTTTATCTCTTCATGTTAGAATTTTTCAAGATAATTAGTCCTTGTGTCTCCACTTTCTAGGGAACTAAATTCTAGTAATCTGATTTCGACTCAGTATGGCCATCAACATAAGCTCCCCGATTGACCCGCTGTTTTAATCCCCGCCACACGAATTTCCGCTTCAAACTATGGTATAAAGTTTATATAACCTCACTGCAAAGAAGCATAAAATCCCCCCAAAAAGAAACACACAAAACCCCCCACTAGAAATAAATAAATACATAAACATAAACCCCCCATTAGAATTGGCGCGGCTCTGTTTAACGGAGCAAAACACAAGGACAAAATTTCCCCTTAGAAAAGATAACCTAGAAATACTACGCATAGAGAAAGTGCTATATTTTGTTAGGCATAAGATACCTTAAGCTAAAAAATAAATAGAATACCCTAAGGAAAAAGATAAGAGGTATAATCCCATCATAAGCTAAGCGAAATTTGAAATTATCAAATTTAAGTAATATAAAAAAAAACAAGGGCCGAGTTTTAATTGTTTTTTAAATAATTACCAATATGTCGCTGGATCCAAACGAACAATTGCTAAAAAAAATTTATTGCTAAAACAATGGAAATTTCAAAATCCCTTCCATCATACAAGGGAGATTCAGACGTAAACGTATTTAGTATCCAATTAAACCAATGTGTAGAAGTAAATCAAAACGGACTTAAAATCATTGGTGGGCATGCTGTTAATGAGACTAAAAGGGCAAGGGTTAACATTTTTAAAACAAATAGAGAACACCATACGGGAAGATAAAAACCTTCCAATAAACTCCATAGAAAAATTGTTAAAAGCATTCCGAGAAAGATTTGTTGAGACCAGCTCAACACACAAATCAAAGCACGGAACAGTGTGTTTTGACCAATCCCAGAATGTCTGGGAATACCCACACAACATAATGGTATGAATAGAAGCAAAATATGGGAAAGAATCCAGTAGCTTATGTGATAAAATTGTGCTAAACGCTTTCTTCCAAGGATTGAGCCCCAAACTGTACCAAATGTTAATATAAAAAAATATCCAAACATTATAGCTAGCAGTTCAGGAAGTAGAGAGAATGGGTGAAATCGACACGACTGTGGCAAATCACAATAAGTCAAGAATAAATAACGTAGGAGAATCAATGCCGGGACGATCACGAGAAATTTCATCCGCATTTTTGTCAAGAGGTAATTCACTAAAACCGAACCAAAATAGATCCTCAACCCCTACCAGGCAAAGAACTGTGCTTTTTGTACCCACGAACACGACAAACTACGTAAATAACCCACCAATTATATGCTACACATGTAATAAACAAGGGCATATTGCCAGGGAATGCCGTACTAGAAACAACTATGCACCAGCAACCCCCAGTTATAATAACCGTTTGTTCGGGAGAACAAACTTAAATGCCAATGGGTCAGAAAGTTATAGGAGTTACCCCCAGGATATTTTTTCCCGACGTGTCACCAAAAATTTTTCGTCAATGCAAAATGAACAAATGCCGCGAGCCGTCGGCACAAGAAATTCCAACACGCGTAATAATACTTGGCAACCAAGAAAATCAAATGTCAATCAGCTTGCTAGGGAAGTTCCTACCGAGCCCCAATGTCAATAACACACATACCAAATTAATGCACAGGGAAACGAATCAGGCCCCCAAGAAAATTAACCGGGACCCTGGAGGCCAGTATTTTTTATAAGTCCCTTCCAGTAGTTGTACCTTCTTTAAGTGATAATAATGATATATTACCTATATTAAATGATTTTGGTGTGGCAAATATTTAATTCAAGGCGCTAATAGATTCCGGTGCGTCAGTTAACATAATAAACTCAAATATGTTCAATAAATTACCAGTGCATATAAAGCGACGGAAAAATTTTAATATTCCCAGTTTAACTAGCGTCATAGGTTATAGGCTGGAAGCAAAAGGCTGAATATGCCTAGATGTGATAAAAGATAATAGAACCTTTCCTACCAACTTCATAATATGCAAGAATTTTCCGTACGAGGCTATAATCGGTGCAATTTTTTTTAAATCTAATAGAGCATTATTAGATACAGCTAATCACAGACTCGTGTATCCATCCGATCCTATTCTCTGACGCTTGGAGAAAGGGGAAGCAACAGTGAATAGAATAAGATTTTTTGTACCCCATTTCTCGTCCTGTAGGAGAAATTTCAACGGAAAATGCATCGAGTCAATAAAAGCAAAAATAAGGAAAATGCAAGAGCATAGGAAAACACAGATTAAGAAAATAGCAGAATTATGGAACGAGATAATAAATCTCAATGCCGTCCCCTTACAGCAACCCCCACTAGTGGAAGATTTGACGCAACCAAACGCCAATCTTAACTTAATAGAAAATAATTCGGAAGAAAAATATTATGTATTTGCAGTGCGTAAGACAAAAATTCCCCCAAAAACAATGCAAAGAGTTCAGATCTCACAAATGGTCACACCCGTAAATGATAACTCCGAAATTTGGTTGCATCCCCGTGTGAAAAAAATCCCCCAGAATCTATTCTGTGAAGAACAGATCATTTTATATGAGAAAGGAGAAGGTTTTATTTGGTTGACAAATACACATGAAAATGATACAATTATAATAAAAAAGGGAACGTGTCTCGTTGAAGTTATTTCTGAGTGCGAGCTAAACAAATGGAAAAAGATTAGTTATATAAGGAGCTTAGTTAATACTATTGGCGTTATTAATCCAATGGATAGGTACCCACTAACAAGGCCCCAATTTTTGGAAAAATTTAAATTGGATCATATCCAAGATGCGGAATTAAGAGAAAAATTATGCGAACTGCTCTGGAACTTTAGAGATATATTTTCTACGTGTGAAGAGGACATTGGATTGATACATTCTATGATTATTCTATCCAAAGTACAGGGTTGCCCGTAGCCAAACAACCCTATCGTATCCCTCATCCCTACAAAAACTGGTAAAAAACAAAATCCGCGAATTATAGAGAAACAATATTATACGCCCAAGCATAAGCCCGTATTCAGCCCCTGTTATTCTAGTGCCAAAAAAACAAGGACCTTAGGCTCGTAGTAGACTATAGAGCCCTAGATAAGCAATTGGTTAGTGATAGGTTTCCCCTGCCTCGAATCGACGAGATTTCGGACTCCATCTAAAAAAAATTAAATTTTTACATCTCTCGACCTCACACAAGGTTATCATTAAGTTAAGATAGTAGATAATGACGTTTATAAAACAGCATTTTCTACAACTGAATGCGGCTCTTATGAATATTTAAGAGTACTCTTCGGACTTAAAACTAGTTCAAGTGCACTATGTAGACCTTTGCTACGTTTGTTACGAGGTGTAGAGAATATTATTCATTTTGTGGATGATGTAATTTGCGTAGGAGAAAACCGTGAGGATTATTTAGCCACGTTAGCGAAAGTTTTTGAAAAATTAAGGGAAGGTAATCTGAAATGTAGACCTGAAAAAGTAAATTTACTTCAACCTAAAATAAAATTTTTGGGAATGATAGTGACCCAAGGCCAAATTTCACCAGGTCCTGACAAAATAAAATGTGTAGAAAACCTCAAACCCCCAAACACTATAAAACAATTGTGAGCAATTCTTGGTTTGACTAGTTATTTTAGAAAATTCATACGTAATTACGCCCAAATAGCAAAACCTCTAACGGACCTAACTAAAGGGACCCCCCAAAATATTACCTGGTCGCAGGAAGCTCAAACTTCCTTAGACACTCTTAAGAAAGCACTTACTTATGAACCAGTATTGTCGTTACCCGATTTTGAAAAACGGACAATTGTGGTCACCACTGACGCCTCGGCTATGGACATTGGTGCAATCCTTTCCCAGTTAATGCCCGTAGAAGACTACCCCGATTCCCCACAGAAACCCCCTCATTATATACAGAGAGTCATATACTATTCAAGTAGAACTTTATCAAAAGCCAAAAGCAGTTATTCTGCAACGCAATTAGAGCTACTTTCAATAATTTACCGCTTAGAAAAATTTAGACATTATTTAGTGGGTCAAAAATTTAAGCTGCGTTCGGACCATAAAAGCTTACAGTACCTAAGCACATTCGAAACTCCAACGGGAATTTTAGCCAGGTGGATAATGAAAATCAAAGATCTGGATTACGAATTTGAACATTTGACCGGTAAACAAAATGCCCCCTATGGGCACTTGAGTAGATACCCCAAAAATAACTCCTCAGATAATGAAAATAAAGAAATAAATGCCATCAATCCCAGTAAACGAAAACACAAGAAAAATAAACCTAGAATTCAAATAGAAGGAAACGAAATAAATCATTGCCCCTTATCGCGGGCAAACATTAAAAGAAATCATATTAAGGATGAAATGTGTTTGACTCTCATTAATTATTTTGTGAATTTGGATAACCTGCCCGATAAGTTCAAAACCCTAAAAAGGGAAATAGATAATTTCTATTATGATTTAGACAAGGAAATCCTTTGCAGGATAGTAACAGGCGATACGAATAGAATTCAAACTTTAATAATACCAGTATTACCCCAAAACTTAATAATACCTGCCTTTGAATATTTCATTCGGATATAAGTGGACATCTAAGAATAACTAAAACTTTCAAAAGGTTAAAACAATATTTTTATGCACCGTGGGCGTTAACAAAACTCAAAGATTTTGTAAGTACATGCGAAGCGTGTAAATTAAGAGAAAATCCCCTAGCCTATCCTAACCCCCCAATGGGAAGAGTCCCGGTAGTGAGGTTCCCTTTCGATATTGTTTTATTTGATTTATATGGAACCAGTGGAGGCTTACCTTTTTCCAACAGAGGCCATACTTGCATTCTTTCAGTTATAGATCACTTTTCCTGGTTCACTTTTGCTAAAGCATTGAAAATCAAGGCGCGTACGCTACGACTAAAGCATTAGAGAAAATATTTTTAAAATTTAACAAGGTCATTATGTCCTAACAAGGTCATAAGTGACAAAGGAAGTAACTTTGTTTCTAAGGTAACAAAAGACTTAATGAGTTTTCTTAACGTAGAGAAATTGGTGACATCCCCCTATCATCCACAAACTAATGGGAAAATCGAAAAAAGGCATAAAATATTTTTCAATGTTTTAAGCATTTATACAAAAGACAACAGAAACGACTGGGATCAAGTCGTACCTTATTTAAACCAATGTAATCAACACTGCCTATTCTAAAACAACTAAAGAAAGTAATTTTTATTTATTATTTGGCCGTGACTTTAAAGTGCCGTACGATGAAATTGTTGAGCCCCGACAATATTGTAATAACAAAGACGACTACAAGCAAGAGTTTATAAACAAGATGAGGAAAACCTGTAAGATAGTTTGACAAGAGTTAGAAAAATGTAAAATAAACCAAGAGTTGAAAAACCAACCCAAAGTCAAGGAGAACATAAATTTTAAGATAGGGGACTGTGTCTACCTAAAAAATGAGGCAAAGGTGGAAGGCAAAAAAACTTTCCAATATATATTCTGTACCTTTCAGAATAATCAAAAAAACACGACAATGATTTTACTTTTAAAATGATAAACCACGAAAACGGAAGAACATATAAGGCACATGTTAGCCGTATAAAAAGGGCCAAGTTCTCGGAAAGATGGGTACCGAGACCCTCATCTACCGATTCGTCAAACGCGAAAGACGAACTCTCCAAGTCAAGGATAGCCGAGTTAAAACCTTTCAATTTCAAACAAGATTATTTCAAAAATGACAGTGACAAGAAAATTTTTGAAGAATTCTTAGCTATGAAAAACCTACTTGTCCCCAAAGGAAAATATTTAATACCAGTAGCAGAGACAACCCCAAAAGGTCCAAAAAGTTAATCGTCAGAAAGCTCAGAAGAGTTAGACTACACACTATCCCCAAATACCCAATTTTTTCCCGATAGAATTTCGACCCCTTGTCCCCCCAAAAGGTTTCCAGATGATATAGTATCACCAGCAACCCCGATAGAGAGACCCCTATCTTTACAGGATGAATTATTTAGAGGTATGGAAACCCCTGGCGTAAAAATAAAGAAAACTAAACCCAAGGAAACAAACAAGAGAAATTTGAGAGAAGCCATGTACATAGTCAATTATCCTATAAAAACCAGGCAAAGTACCTTGCCTTGGACCCAGGAATCCCCTGAACATGAAAATCTAGGACAATATCATCACATAACGGTATCCAAAGTTAAGCCCAAGGAATCATCCACCTTGTGACAGACCATGTTAAAGAAAATCCCCCCCCCCCCCGAAGATATGGCGTTCAAACAGTGGATACACTCTCTACAAACATTTGACTCCTCCCAGAGATCTCAAGAATCTTTTAACTCCCCCGAAACAAGAATTCAGCACGAGGAAATTGAAAATAAACCTTCTACTTCTAGAGGAGACGAAATATATGAATCAAGGGCAGGTGATACTCCAAAATCGCAAAAGACCACCCCGGAAAGCCCTAACGATGAATCTGCAGAGACCAGTTCTACTGAATCAGACGAGGAATCAGTTCCAGACGAACCCCAAGACGCACGAAAACGAAAACTAACTTTGGCTAAGGCTCAAGCGAAAGAAGCTAAATTAAAAGGTAAAAAATTCCTATTGAAGCAATACAAGAAATTTGACCTAATCTCTATGGGAAAGTCAAAATGAAATAAAAGGCAAGAAAGCAAAGGGGAAGTTAGCACAAAATCTGGTAGACTGATTAAGAAACCAAATAAGTGGAAGTACGTCTAGAGATTAAGTACCCAAAAACTCATAAAATAATGTTAAGGCGAATTCAAGTAGGTTAAATAAGCCAAAAAACCTTAAAACAAATGTGTTTGGATACGATACTTCAATGGAAGCTATCTGTAAAAGGTTGAAGGAAATTAATAATTAACTTTTGCAGATAAGCTGAATCTCCGCTAGATAGAAAACCCTGAAGGTAGAATCAGAACAAGAATTGTTAAACCCCTACCCCAAAAAACCTGGTGCCATCCCGTAGCGAGTATGGACCAATTACTTCAGAGGCGATCAAAACTCCTGAATACTGCAGCACAATTGATAATAGAGAGATTGAAAATCGAAAACATGAAAGAAGTCACCCTCCAATCCCTTAGTAAAGTTAAGGCTTCCAAGGAAAAAACAAACAAGTAAATGAATGAAATCCTCTTGGCAAAACAAATAAATAACCTAATCGAGACTAAATTTATGGAATGCAAGGAAATGGCTTCAAAAATACAAAATGAAATGGAATCAGTAAGTGACGCCACACTTGTCAACGGATACGATTACTTTGATAAGCTTTGAAAGTTACAGAGCCTATACAATAAAATGCTGCAAATCGCTAAAAAGGTGGAAGACTACAGAACCAATACTGTTGTATCTACCACAGCAGTAGTGCAAAAAGCACTGGTGACAGAAAAAGTCAAACTCCTAAATCTACAGCATGAATACGACCGTTTAAAAACACAAAAAGAAATAATCAAACTCAGACAGAAAAGCTTAGAAAAATAACTGAAGGAAAACAAAGGCGAAATCAACAGAGAATTGCAAAAACAAAGAACATTTTGCTCAAACTTAGAGAGAATGGTAGAAACGTTATTCACAATTGAAGTCGATTTACCCCTCAACCCCCAATTGGAAAATATTCTTGCTAACAATTAAAAATAAGGGCCACCACAACCCTTGTATTTTAAAATTCCAAATCAAGCTCAGTATCCCCTTATAAACCCCCAAATGGAATCTACTCAACAAGACCCTCCAACTTATGATAGCGTGACTGCTAGGACCCAATACCCCACCACCCAAATAAATTATACAACTGGCCAAGACTCCTCAAAGGTCTCTTCACCACAAGCAACGCCCAAAGTGCATCCGCTACCGGCCGATACAGAAAACTATGAAAATATCGATCATGGCTGTTATTTATATTCAAAAAGGAGGTAAAATTCTTTTCTCGCTAAAATACAAAAAAGAAATATTTTTTTACAAGTAAAGTACAGTAAATTGTGCAAACTAGGGATGTAGCAATAAAAAAAACCTCGTGAAAGATCAGGTTAAACTAGACGACTAATATTTGTGTGGTGTTAGCAATAATGTTGGACATTAAGCTGGAAAGCTTACATTATTGCTAACGCCATAGCAAACAATGTTAAATTATTTGAAGGCTTTTCATTTCCTTCCTGGTTCTTTAAATAATCTTTTCTATACCCGCATTTGAAGTTGAATAGAATAAAATAGTGTATTTTGAATTCAGCAATAGAAGCTGAAGTATAATTGAAGCAGCAGTCTTAGTTTCACCTGTCCCTAGTAAACCTAAGTCCCTAGTATACCCAAGGCACAAGAATAAGTTGATAAATTTAGCATTTAAGACACAAGTTTTGGCTCTTAAATTCGATCTAGAGGAAAAACATATTAGCCTTAACCTATTAAAATAAACCCGATGAAATAGGAAAACTTCAAATGCGATATAAATCCTAATCTATTAAAATAAACCCTTAGAGATAGGCAAAAACTAGGAAAACCTAAGAAAATACCATATAGATCAAAACCTGAACAAAGCGCGAGCCCTTCGACGAAAGAAGTGGCCAATTGCGACGATAGGTGAACCAAATTCCTCAGAGTAGGAAGGGACCCCCCCCCCCCCTTTGTTTGTCAACAGAAATTCCAAAACTAAATTCGCGCTTCTTTTTAGGATTATAAAATAATATTGTAATTTTAGCTTAATTTTCAAATGACTATGATAAAATGATGCGTAAGAAAGTAACTATATTTTTGCAAAAAATACGCACCCTACCAGAGACAAGTGTTGTCAAAACGAGTAGATAAAAAAAAACAGAAGGAAGGTTTTTCTGATTGGCTGGTCGCGGGAAAATATACTCTTGACGCAAAAAGAAACAGCCAAGAAACAATTCAATCTTAATGGGTTAAAATGCAGAATAGCCAATTTTATCTAAACCTGAACAAAAGAATGAAATTCAAATGGAAAAATGTTACGGTTGATTGGCAAATTGTAAAGGAAAACCACAATAATTATTAATTTCACTAACCTTTTAAACCAATCGCGGAGCTTAATATGATCAAGGCATGCTAAATCAAGCAGGGACCGTAACACTATAGCCGTTTGTAGGCTATACATGAAAAGTTAATTCTACACAAATAGTGCCTTATAAGTCCTAAATGTAACATAATAATCATAGCACATATGATGTTGAACTAAATCTAAGATAAATACCACACGCATTTATACTAAATAAAATCGACCCCAAAGTAGTCCATAGCATAATCGAAAAAATGTAAAATCAATAAAATTTACAAGTGACATCAGATTAATGGACGACTAAATAGCGTCCTGTAAACCCAGAATTTCTCCTTTATTTAAAACCGACTAAATGTAAACTACATCACAAAGTTCTCGTGAGAAACCTAAATATCGTAAGGGATAATTCCTTAAGACAAGCCTCTATAAAAATATTAAGCTAATGACTAAATTAAATTTTGAGAAACTGATTTATTCGAATTACAGAAGACCAAAATGGCATATTTCATAGTCAAGTAGCCGATTAAAATTTTTTTTTCAAACCCCTTCGATAAATTTTGCCATAATAGTCTTCCTTGGAAACAAAATAAGGATTGCATCTAGTATACTGGGAAAAAAAATCAGTTCGGAAAAATGGAGCAAAATTATCTTCTAAACTATTTGAATATTATGCAAATAAAAAAGGGGAGAATTATCAAACATGCAGAAATTCCAACAAAAAGAAGGATAATATTGTATTTAAATACAGGAACACAAGCCCACGACGTGGCACCTTTTTCTGCCGCAAAAGAAAAGTAGGCTGTCCCAACAAGTTCTTTCAGCAACGAACGAGTCAAAGCCCCAAATTAAATAATTTTAACTATTTGCGAAATCGATAAAATGGAAGACGAGTCAAAAAGCCTACGCTAAAAATAATATAGGGTAAATAAAATTTTATGCCTCACGCCATGCGTCCATTTCTTGACTTCTGTTTCTCTAGTTATTTTCTAACCGTCTTGGAAAATTACGGATGGTTAGACGATTGTTGGATATGAGGAGCCACCAAGTATTCATATTGGACATGAAAGAAAAAAAATGCCTACATTTATTTCTGAATAAAACTTTTTTTGTATTTTTTTTAAAATTCATTGTTAATTCCCGCATTAATTAAATCCAGCTTTTTCAGAAAGTGTACCGTTTTTCTTTCTGTTGATATTTCTTTTGCATTTATCAATACTAGTGCAGACAGGATCAACGGAGGGTAAGACTATATACTAATTTCGACTATAACTGTTTCCGTCACAAAGTTTTAGACAGAGATCTTTTGTATCACAAAATTTAAGATAATCAAATAGACGGTCAAATGAACAAGAAAGTTAACTATCCCCCAAGTAAAAAATACTACAATTCTCCCTTTAACGATTTACGCTCGAGAATCCACTCAAAACTAAGTAAAAAGACACTTTTAGCTAAAAGTCAGTAGGGATACCCTCACACTCCGGGAGGTTATAACAATAAAATTATTTTTACTCTCGATAAGTAATGAAAGCTCAATAAACACAGGGAATCTCTTTGATAAGAACACAAAAACCTAATAATCGTTATAAAATTATTCAAAATAACCATTGGAATTAAAGTGAGATTCATGAAAACGGATGTACCCCCAATCATGGGAGGTTGAGGTCAAGGGTTAACGTGGCGTACATTATCCCACTACGCAAGCACTTGATCCTCATCTTCCCTTGAGAAACAACTATATAGTTACAAAGTATGTTAACGTAACAAGAACCGTTTAACAAGGAACTACAACTGCAGCTCAAAATTTTCTTTTGAACAAATTGACCCTCAGTCATGGTAAGCCGTAGCCTATGAGAGTGGTAATGGTGTCAATATCCCGTTCCCATTCCCATAAGGCCTTGGCTCTCTATTAGAAACTACTACCCAGTTAGGAGATGTGATTGTTGAATAATAAAAAGTTATAAACTACAGTTAAACGAAACGACCCTACACAATGGGGACCCGCTGGTCAACTTTTGTGACCTGTGGTGCGTTTTATCCTATTGGTCATCAAAGTCTGACCAGGGAACTCTCATGACAAGATCAACTCATCTCTCTATGAAAAGTGATCCGCAAGAATTACCCTACATTACCCCTATCATTAGAAAAATCACTTTAACAAAAGTAACCACACGGAAGGAATCCGGAACGAAAATAGACAAAAAGTCCGAATCGTATGGAATACATTGACAAGGCGCGGGAACACAGTCTGATTGTTTTGTGGTCAATGCCTTGCCCAATGGATTTCATTACGAAGAACAACTTGTACAGGAAAAAGAACCCAAGAATACTAGTAAAAATTAAATACCATAAATTAAAAAGGCCAAATAAACAGCTATAACTTCTGATAAACGTCATTAGATTGAAAGTGCATAGCTATTACGTAATAATTACTATACCATAAACTACTGTAACTTAACATAATTATTTTTAAATTGAAAATATATTACTCTTTTTGTAATCAATTACTATCCCTTAACTATGGTATCCTAACGCAAACCTAATTAAATGAAGGGTATACAGCTATTACGTAAATACTTTTATTCCGCAAAATACTGTCATTCAAAATAATTGTTATTAAACTAAGAGTCTATAGCTGTAAGCGATGATCCCAGATTATGAAAAATCCCAAGTCTAAAGAGTTAATTCATAATACATAATAAGGTGTACCAACGGAAAAGAAACGTCCATAAAAGTAAAAGGAACAAAAAATGAAAGATTAAAAAAAAAAATTACGAACCTTTCCCTTTCACCGCAAATATCTTAACCAATAGCAGTTCCCATTAAATGATAAATATTATATAATGACAAATTTGCAGATACCGGTACGCAAGTAGCCGTCAACCACTGGTTAAGTGAAACGTCGAAATAAGCGACCAAATGGTACTTTGCCAAAATTAACTGAAAATCTAAAATAATAAATAAAAAAAAGGCGAACATGATGAGATACCCGAGCCAGCACCAATTAAGTATCTGAAGCCTGGCAAACGTAACGTCATGGAAACTCAAGAAAAGCCATAGCATGGATAATATTAATAATTCCTTAAATAAATGGGTTCTTATCAGTACAGTGGAAAATCTTGACTATCCCACGCTACATTTTCTTCTGAAATTTCCAAGGAATATCTTGGAAGATAGGATGATCCTAAGATTAATGGCAAGCTTACTTCATTATAATTTTAGTCCACGTACAATGACGAGAACATTCGAATACAATAGGCTAAATGCCAACCTAGAATTCCAAATTTTAATACAAAGGGTCCCAATAGCAAAGTATGCCTTATTATCTGAATACATCGCAAACAACATTTGGTATGATCAGGACGATAACAATATCACTACAATTTGGTCCGTTAAATTTCTCTCCATTCTAATAGACTGAGGGCATATGCTAAAAGGAGAAAGCTTTCTTAAGGCCTTATGCGTCAATTGTGCAAATAAAACACAAACCTAAACCCAATAAACCATTCAACGGGATCCGCTATTTTTCAAATCACCCCAAGGTTTATAAAGACATGAAGAAAGTAACCCTGAATTTCTTCCAACAAGACGAAAATTTTGGAATCAAAATATTCCCCGGCTTAGACGTAATTGTGCGCGAGCAACTATGTTGTTGCCAGTCGCACGTAAACTTAAGTTTTTCCGTAGTAAAAATAATAAATGATCCGTTGTCATTATGTCAATGGTGCCGGAAACCCATTCGATAAAATATGCGAAGGAACGACATAACTGCCACATTGGAAGGCTTGCACCTCCCAAACCAATTATTAGTATATTTAATGTATTTGAATACATCTGAAAGTGGTAAAAATAACGTAGTGTTTTAACTCAAATTCATCAGTTCAAATGTATCATCATGGGAAAATTATCGACTTACCAATATGTTGACATCTTCAAGCTCAAAGGTGGCACTGCCAAACGATGCACCCATAATAAATTAAAAACCGATATCCGTGGAAGAAACTGTGTATATAAATAATCCCGTCAAAATAAATAATAGAAGGGCTCGCCAATATTACCTGAAGTGTTATATCTAAATCGACGAGTTACTATTTGAAAAGTGCATTATATGAATAAACTAGTAGTGTATTAATATGTTGTGAAAAAAAATCCAAGTAAATATCCAAGGATTTATATATATCGTTCTTTAAATTGACAAAAAAGGTAGTTTCTTGAAAATCTCAATACTTTTAAGCCTGTATGAAACTTTAGAGAATCGAATTACGTTCTAATACAAAAATAGCCAAGTGCAAGGTGGCACTGGTGAACAAGTAGTTCAACCTCGACCTGAAGTTGCATTACATTCCATTCAAAACTAAATATTCATTATTGGTTAATACGGAACTTTAAAAGTATCGAATTACGTCGAACGAATAAGTACCCAAGTATGAGGAAGTACTGGCGAAAAGGTAGTTTAATCTCGACCTAGAGTAACCATCATTGTAACTAATCTTGAATAAAAGTAACTAGACAAAAGCCAATAGAAACTACCTTTCATTTCAGAACAATGGCCAAGGCAATTATTGACACAGAGTTTATAAGTATCAAGTATGCAAAACAAACGTGATATACTCTGCAGCAATCCTCATTGTGAATAAATCAGGGGACGAAATTTTCGCGAAAAAGTGAAACGTCAAATATGATTTAAGGAAATATGACGTAAAATCGTATCGTTTTGGACTACGATTGGCGAACACACTCACCTATCGACCCGCGAGAGGAAAATTGGGAATAAAATACAACGGGAGAAAGGGCAAGTACCTTCAATATATTCAACATGAGATAAGAAGCTTGCAAAAACAATATAAAATTTGGTACTGATTTGTTAAAGGTCCGTTAAAGGAGAGATTTATTGCTGCTAGATAAATGCAGAAAACAAAAAATGTGTTACAAGATTGAGAAAAATCCGGACTGCATAAAATATCAAGATCAACATGACCCACTCCAAGAGATAAGATATTATAAACAATATCTCTACAACCCGAAAAGCGTAAGATACAGTGTGATAAGAAAAGAAATTATCTTTAAACGAATAAAAAACCAATGAATCAAAATTAAATACAACCAAAAATTAGCAATACCTCCCCTATTTAAATAATTTCGTGCCACATAAATCGAAATCAGTCCACACACCCCTCAAATCAAATGTGACATTCATTTTGAAGGAACCCATTCAAAATAATTACCCCCTCTAAATTAACAATCAGTCATACGTGGCCCATGCGTAATTAATTATTTCAGATACCAGAAACCTTAATTTCAACTTGTCGATTTCCCTGATCGAGCAAGATAACCCTTGTAATGCTGATCTAAATTCTCGTTCGATTACCAGTCATAAAAATACAAAATTTTATCTACATTATAATTATTAATGAATTAATTCTAGAACTAACAAAGAGATGAGGCTAGCAAATTGCATGACAATCTTCCTCGTCCATGCCGTAGCCCAAGATATTGTAAAGCATGGAATAATCTTCAAACATGAGAATTATTTACTTGCAAGTCATAATGCCTGGAAGATATTTATGAAGCTGGATCCCAAACCATTCGAAACCTTGTTCCAACAAGTAATGAGAATAGAGAAAAATACTAATGAACTGAAAGACTCTATATTCCAATTCTTGAGATCGGACAAAAGCCTGCAATCAACGAAAGACATGCATAACAAGGAAGATAAAGGAAACCTACCTCCAATCATTCCTAAACTAAAATCAAAATTCATAGTAGACGACTTTAACAAGAAAATGGCAGAAATCGATAAGGCTCTAGGAACTAACAACAGAAAAAGCCAAAGAAGAAGAACGTTGGGTAAAGTGGATGATTCTAGAAGTGAACGTACTACTATAAGATCCACCACAAGCTCTTCCGTAACTACTTCCAGGAAAAATAAACTTTATGATGGGAATTACACCATGTTGAATGAATTACCAAGTATATAGACATACCTTAAGCAACTGTGGCAAGATCATACCTCGAGTAACGTTACTAAGAAAATATCACCAAAAGGTAAAAAGGAAAATATCGAAAAGCCACGAAGAATGAAAGATACCACGACAACCACAGCCACACCTAGGGTACGAACCAAAGAAATTCAATCCTCACTATCGACAATCGCAATAAATACGGTTCCAGGTCCAATCAAACTCGATGGGGAAACAAAAAAAATAATCACTCTGACTTATCTCAAACCAACAGTATTCACAAAATGGACATGGTCGACCGGACAAAGAGCTACGCATACCAATTCCTTCGGCAAAATATTTATACAAGCAAGAGCGAGAATCCTAATAAGGCATACCGAGACGCAAACTATAATAGTTCAAGGGTACGATACTAATAGCAAGAAGAAAAACTCAGAAAATAAGAAAAAAGAAGAATACGTACCCAAGAAATGTGTGACAATTGACGGCAAATATACCTCTGCCAGACTGGCCATGGCCGACGAGCCAACCAAAGACTACGTCGAATCATTACCTTGACTAAATGAGAAAAACGCCCTAAGATTATCAATTCAACAATCCTTCTTAATATTGTATAGGCAAAGACTAAAAGCATTATTCGAGTTGTTCAATACAAAAATACAAAAGTTGAAGCAAAGTACCACGAGTATCTTCGAGGTATTCTTTCAAAAAAGCCAATACGGCAGATCTGCTAGTCTAATACCAATTGTAGGAGAATTGGCCTCACGCTTATTTGGGCTATCAACTGAAGAAGACCTGGATATCCTAAGGGAAAACATAAGAAAACTAAATGACGCAATGAACGTGACCTCACATGTCCAAAAAATACAAGCCAGCATAGCCAACAATCAGAGGGATAAAATTTAGGCAATCTCAAAGAAAATCTCAAAGACAGTAAATATAATGAATTACTTGAAGAATGAGGTGGACTGTGTGATATCAGATTCGAGCCTCACCATGGTATCACTCGAAGTAGTGACAATGTCATTACTTAACCCAGCAACTGATGTTAGCAAATTTGAATTCGCGTTATTTGCCCTTACTGGAGGAACCTTATCCTACGACCTGGTAGATCCTTCAAACCTAAAAAGCATCTTAGATGAAATAAAAACACATCTAACATTCGGTCTACATCTACGCACAGAACCAGAAATAGCAAACCTATTCCACTATTACACCAACTTGAAGGTTCACATTATGGAGATAAACGAACAACTATTTGCAGTAGTAATAATTCCATTAATAAATCAGCAATCCATTTACGACTTATATAAAATTTCTACGTTTCCAGCCAATATAGGCAAAACCAATTCATTTATGACTATAACACCCGAAGCAAAATACTTGCTAGTCGATCAAGATAGAAGGAAATATGCCATAGCTAACACACAGGACCTTAAGGAATGTGTAGCATTCAAAATCTATTATGTCAGCTAATCCTGCCTATTTACAACGTGAAATCTGGATCCTGTATGTTAGACATATTTATAAAAGAAACCCAACAGGAAGAAATTCCTAATTCATGCGAAGCGTTAGTAGGAAGCACAAAACGAGAAATATTCATTCATCTTAGAAATGATTTGTGGCTATTTTCTGTCCCAAAAGAAACAGTTGGGACCATCTCATGTTATAATAACACAGAAAGAATCGATTCAAGCTACAGAACTGAATTACTACTACAAGACGTGGGAACAATAACTATAAAACAAGGGTGTCGATTAGTAACCAAAGAAGCCACAGTACAAACACCTTTGATAACCACGAGCACGAATATAATAAGCCCCAAGGTAATCAATTTCAAACCAGTCAATTTATCGTACACCCTTCCAAATATTAATAACGAGGAAGTAAAAGCCACAATATGGTCAAAAATAGAAAATGTCAAGGGAACTTTACCGCTTACAAAAATAATACAAGCTTTAGACTCCCAAATTCCCCTATTTACTAACGAAGACCAAAGATTGACGTATGTAGAAAGTAGATACGGACTATTTTTAACAAATTTTTGGTGGAACATGCTCCTGACAATAAGCTTCGTATTCATGATTTCTCTGACTATAAGAACGTTATTAACCTTAATTATGGAAAAATTATTAGAACACATAGAAAAAGGTCAAGAACAGATCACATCGAGTTGAGTGAGATGCAAAACCTAAACCCGGAACTCCCTGATAACCCTTCAGCCAAAAATAAGGGAGGACATGATCGAGCGAATGGGAGTAGAGGTCCTCATTCGTGCCATGTCCAGTCCCACCTCTCTAATTATTGTTTGCGTGAGCCCATGCAGCATTAAAGATAAAATATGCGTTTCATAGGTGGCATGGATCCGCGTAAACAGTAAAGGCTTGAAAATTTGTAGTAAATCAAGACCTCTCATAAAAACCATGTAACCTACCTCATGTGTAATTAGATAGTCGAAAAGTAAATGCAAAAGTAGTTGAGTGTTGAGGAGCATTTAAAATATATTATTAAACGCTGAAACATGTGCTAAATATATATATATATATATATAAGTATTATCCTAGAAATTTTCGTACTATGATATATTTTATATACTCAACCATTTTTAAGATTACTGAGCTTGTCTCACAGTAATCCAGTATTGCTGCAATATGCTATAAAGATGAGAATTGCTCTTATATGTTTTATCTTGAAACTTAACATTGCTCTGATTCATTTGCTATAGCTAGTATTGTTAACCACGACTATTGCTTTAAATAATAGTCCCTGTATAATATTCTATTAATTATGTACTATTGCCCTATGTGTTTTAACTTACGTGATTGTAAAGAGCATATGATTCTGCCTAGATATTTGTATTCTAGGAAGCAGAATAATCAGTGGAAATTCAGTCATGGTATACCAGCAGCCAACACAGATACAACTTAGTAGCATCTACTCTTATCATTCGTCAAACAACGATAATTACTCACTCAGTATATCCCTAAAGACAATACCCTGATGACAATCCAAGTTACCAAACCTTAGTACCAGGTAACACTACCTCAAAAATGTCGTCAAAGAGAAAAACCCCATATATATGTATAAATCTACGATTACCTAGAGAACCACCCGACCAGTCATATCGTAAAACTGCATAAAAAATCCATCAAAAAATTATTCTTAGACGACAAGGTCCCAAACATTAAATCCTAAGGACTAAGAATAATCCTGGAGGTTAATCCCTCAATAATTATGTATCTTAAACCCCATGTGAAAGACAATATGTGAAAAAATTCCAAGTTTAAGTCTTGACCCTACCCAGTCATTATTAGGTGTCGCAAAAACAGACCATCCTCCATGAAAAGAAGAGCCAAACATGAACAACTTTTTGGGAAACATAAACTGTACGTGCTAAATTTTCCCAAAACAAAGTGATCAGAGAAGAGACCCAACCAAGTTATTGTAATTATAATCCCAGTGATTAAGCCCTCAATGATTGTGTATCATTGAACTAGGAATCAAAGACAATGCCTAAAACCAAGACTCTAAGATCAAGTGTTGATCCAACCGTAATTACCTTTATATGTCGTAACGCAGCCCTGTATCCAAATAAAAGAAGGGCCGAACGTGAGCAATTTACGGGAAACATAAACTGTACGCGTATTAAATTTTCCCGAGAATAGAAGTGATCAGTAGAGAAGCCTAGCCTAGTTACCAAGATACCCATTCCTGTAATTAATTCCCCAAGGGATATGTACCTAGTAAACATATCAACGACTCTATAACACCAACTCCTCGTGTATGATGTGACAAACCATGCACGGATAATTTTATGCAAAAAGTCATACTTATGAACATTTTAAATGCTTATCCCAAGCAACAAGTGCCAAAAAGTGAAACACCATGAAGACAAACCATAAACAATTAGCCGACTCAGTAATTAATTCAATGGAAACCCAAAATAAAGTGACGACGTATGTGAGTATTATAGGCACATAGAATGATGAACTAAGTGTGAAGTCTTATGTATCTAACATGTAACTTTAATGAATATTGAGAAAATTTTCGTAAAACAGATGAAAACAAGTGCAAGCTACATTATCCCAGTGTTGCAATCAGATATTAAGTTAAAACCTATCGAAGTGTAAAATTTTTTTTTGTCATTGCAAATTTTTTTAATTCATACATATCAGTGTGTTAAAATTTGGATGTAATAAGATGCTCTTAGAAGTCAGTTACTTACAGCATCCGTAAAGCGTCAAGTGGAAGAAATATATAGAATTAGACATAATGAACAAATAATTTCATTATCAATAGTAGATCAGGTAGTAGAATAGTAAAGTGTCAGGTGGAAGTATTATATAGAATTAAAAGTAGTGAACGTGTAATTTCATTCTTTATATCATATCAGGTAGTAGATTAATTGTCTTATCAGAAACAAGACAAGTGAATCATATAAAAATATTTGCATATCTGGTGGAGGTATTTTCAGTATTAGGTGGAGGAAAGTATTATTTACATACTTAATCATATAATCAAATGTGTTAGTCAGTAGAAATTCTTTGGCCCTTTCGCCAAATAGAGTGAATAGGTGATGGACTTTTAAGTAATTTTTTCATATATGTAGTCACATAAAGCAATCAGGAATATGAAAAAAATATACATCTTACTAAATACAAGTTAATTCAAATAATAAGTGCCAATTTTTAAAAATTAACAATGATAAAACAGGATCAAAATTCAAAAAATAAAAAGAGAAGTAGTAAACACAACGATGAAGACATCGTTAACAATGGGAAGGATGATATGTAAAGGGATCAAAATACGAGAAGTAGAAACCCCTCCGTCGAGTTATTAATTGAGACAATATTTTCTAATAGAACGCTAAGTTAAAGGACACGGAATTCGCGTCATGAAATCTGCTTAATTAAGAGGCATCCAATAGCTATAAATTATGTAAAATAAAACACGACCAATTTTAATACAAAACATTGTTGACAGGAAGAACTCTGAGACGTCAGCTTTACAGCCATATATCTTATAGTTAATCTTCAAATTTTGGGTTTGAATAATATTTCCGGCGTCAATATCGCAGGTGCAAAGATGATATCAGAGGCAACGCTTCAGCGTTGCCTATTGTAAAGGCCATACGGCTCCAATGTTTTATTATTTATTATTTATTATTATTTTTTTCCCCAGAGGCACTTCATATGGAAGGGGTTGTCATAGAAACTTCAAAGGGAGATCATTCGATTGGAAATTGAGAGTTCTAGTGCCCTTTTTAATAGTCGAAAATGATTGGAGGGCAACTAGCCCCCCCACAACGCCCACAATTCCCCCAAACACATCCAATCAAAATTTTGAGATAGCCATTTTGTTCAGCATAGTTGATTTCCACATAGAAAATATATTTTTGAGGAGGACACTCCCCAACAACCCTCAGGGCAAGGGTTTTAGGTTATGCCCTGGGGGCATATAAGGTTTTTATAGAAGGCGTTGTCGTAGAAACTTCAAAACAGGCTCAATCGATTGGAAATTAAAGGGCTAGTGCCGTTTTTAATAATCGAAAGTGATTGGAGTGTAACAAGCCTCCCCCCCACGCCCATCATTTCCCCAAACACATCCAATCAAAATTTTGAGATAGCCATTTTGTTCAGCGTAGTTGATTTCCAGATAGAAAATATATTTTTGAGGAGGACACTCCCCCAAAACGCGTTGTAATAAAAACTTCAAAAAAGGCTCATTCGATTGGAAATCGAGAGTTCTAGTGCCCTGTTTAAAAGTCGAAAATGATTGGAGGGCAACTACGCCCCCCCCACGCCCATCATTTCCCCAAACACATCCAATTAAAAATTCTAGTTAGACATTTTGTTCAGCGTAGTTGATTTCCAGATAGAATTTTTTTTTGAGGAGGATACTCCCCCACAACCCTCAGGGCAAGGGTTTTAAGTTATGCCCTGGGGGCATATAAGGTTTTTATAGAAGGCGTTGTCATAGAAACTTCCAAACAGGCTCATTCGATTGGAAATTCAAGAGCTAGTGCCCTTTTTAATAGTTGAAAGTGATTGGAGGGCAGCTAGCCCCCCCCCTACGCCCATCATTTCCCCAAACACATCCAATCAAAATTTTCAGATAGCCGTTTTGTTCAGCGTAGTTGATTTCCAGATAAAAAATATATTTTTGAGGAGGACACTCCCCCACAACCCTCAGGGCAAGGGTTTTAAGTTATGCCCTGGGGACATATGAGGTTTTTATAGAAGGCGTTGTCGTAGAAACTTCAAAACATGCTCATTCGACTGGAAATTAAAGGGCTAGTGCCCTTTTTAATAGTCGAAAGTGATTGGAGTGTAACTAGCCCCTTCCCCCCCACGCCCATCATTCCCCTAACACATCCAATCAAAATTTTCAGATAGCAATTTTGCTCAGCGTAGTTGATTCCATGATAGAAAATATATTTTTGAGGAGGATACTCCCCCACAACCCTCAGGGCAAGGGTTTTTAGTTATGCCCTGGGGACATATGAGGTTTTTATAGAAGGCGTTGTCGTAGAAACTTCAAAACATGCTCGTTCGACTGGAAATTAAAGGGCTAGTGCCCTTTTTAATAGTCGAAAGTGATTGGAGTGTAACTAGCCCCCTTCCCCCCCCCCCCCACGCCCATCATTTCCCCAAACCCATCCAATCAAAATTTTCAGATAGCCGTTTTGTTCAGCGTAGTTGATTTCCAGATAGTGAATATATTTTTGAGGAGGAAACTCCCCCACAACCCACAGGGCAAGGGTTTTAAGTTATGCCCTGGGGGCATATAAGGTTTTTATAGAATGCGTTGTTGTATAAACTTCAAAACAGGCTCATTCGATTTGAAATTAAAGGGTTAGTGCCCTTTTTAATAGTCGAAAATGATTGGAGGGCAACTCCCCCCCCCCCCCTACTCCCATCATTCCCCAAACACATCCAAACAAAATTTTGAGATAGCGATTTTGTTCAGCATAGTTGATTTTCAGATAGAAAATATATTTTGAGGAGGATACTCCCCCACAACCCTCAGGGCAAGGGTTTTAAGTTATGCCCTGGGGGGCATATAAGGTTTTTTATAGAAGGCTTTGTCGTAGAAACTTCAAAACAGGCTCATTCGATTAGAAATTAAAGGGCTAGTGCCCTTTTTAATAGTCGAAAGTGATTGGAGTGCAACTAGCCCCCTTCCCCCCCCCCACGCCCATCATTTCCCCAAACACATCCAATCAAAATTTTCAGATGGTCATTTTGTTCAGCGTAGTTGATTTCCAGATAGAAAATATATATTTGAGGAGGACACTCCCCCACAACCCTCAGAGCAAGGGTTTTAAGCTATGCCCTGGGGGCATATAAGGTTTTTATAGAAGGCGTTGTCGTAGAAACTTTAAAACAGGCTCATTCTATTGGAAATTAAAGGGCTAGTGCCCTTTTTAATAGTCGAAAGTGATTGGAGTGCAACTAGCCCCCCTCCCACGCCCATCATTTTCCCAAACACATCCAATCAAAATTCTGAGATAGCCATTTTGTTCGGCGTAGTTGATTTCCAGATAGAAAATATGTTATTGAGGAGAACACTCCCCAGAACCTTCAGGGCAAGGGTTTTAAGATATGCCCTGGGGCCATATAAGGTTTTATAGAAGTCGTTGTTGTAGAAACTTCAAAATAGGTTCATTCGATTGGAAATTCAAAGGGATAGTGCCCTTTTTAATAGTCAAAAGTGATTTGAGGATAACTAGCCCCCTCCCCCTCCCTACGCCCATCATTCCCCTAAACACATCCAATCAAAATTTTGAGATAGCCATTTTTGTTCAGCGTAGTTGATTTCCAGATTGAAAATACATTTTTGAGGAGGACACTCCCCCACAACCCTCAGGGCAAAGGTTTTAAGTTATGCCCTGGGGCATTTAAGGTTTTTATAAAAGGCGTTGTCGTAGAAACTTCAAAACAGGCTCATTCGATTGGAAATTAAAGGGCTAGTGCCCTTTTAATAGTCAAAAGTGATTGGAGGGCATCTAGCCCCCCCCCCCCCCTACGCCCATGATTTCCCCAAACACATCCAATCAAACTTTTGAGATAGCCATTTTGTTCAGTGTAGCTGATTTCCAGATAGAAAATATGTTTTTGAGGAGGGAACTCCCCCAGAACCCAAAAGATATGCCCTGGGGGCATATAAGGTTTTTATAGAAGGTGTTGTCGTAGAAACTTCAAAACAGGCACATTCAACTAGAAATTCAAATGGCTAGTGCCCTTTTTAATAGTCGAAAGTGATTTGAGGGCATCTAGCCCCCCCCCCACGCCCATCATTCCCCAAACACATCCAATCAAAATTTTGAGATAGCCATTTTTGTTCAGCGTAGTTGATTTCCAGATTGAAAATATATTTTTGAGGAGGACACTCCCCCACAACCCTCAGGGCAATGGTTTTAAGTTATGCCCTGGGGGCATATAAGGTTTTTATAGAAGGCGGTGTCGTAGAAACTTCAAAAAGGCTCATTCGATTGGAAATTCCGAGGGCTAGTGCCCTTTGTAATAGTCGAAAGTGATTTGAGGGCAACTAACCCCCCTCTCACGCCCACCTTTTCCCCAAACGCTTCCAATCAAAATTTTAAGACAGCCATTTTATTAAACGTAGTTTTAAGTTCTGGAAATTTGGTCTTTGAGGATTACAACTCCCCCAAAGCCCTCAGGGCAAGGGTTTTAATTTAAGGATTCTCCGAATCCTTCATATTATTTCTTATGGAAGGATGCTCGCATAAACTTTAGAGAGGGCTCGTTTGATTGGAAATTGAAAGTTCTTGTTCACTTTTTAAGAGTCAAAAGAGATTGAAGGGCAACTAGCCCCTCTCCCTCCTCCACGCCCTCAATGCATCAGATAAAAATTTTGAGATATACATTTTGTTAAAATAGTTCAAAGTTCTGATAACAAAAACTCCGGTGTCGACACAGCCCACCAGGGCCCAGGGATAGGCGTTGTAAGTTATGCCCTGGGGCATAACTTATTAAGGGGGTTTTATAACTTATGGAAAGGGGTTTTGTATGGGGAGAACACATAGGAAATCTATTACGATTATCCAATTATAAGGTTAAAATACATACTCTGTGATAGATGCAAAATTTCTTTGGCACATAAATTCGTATTAAGGTCAATTCCAAACAGCCGTGCTCCCTTTGTGTCAGCAAGTGAAATGGTCTAAACCCCCTTATTGGAGCTTTTTTTTCAATCCATTCATTGTTGTCAATCGCTGTCCACAAGTTATGCAAGCTGTCTATTGTTCATATATAAGGTTTTATCAAAGAGGTAATCGTATAGACTTTGATAAAAGCCTCATTCGATTTAAATTGAAAGTTCTTGATCCGTTTTTTAAAGTCAAGAACAATCGGACATTAAGCAACCCCCCTCCATGCGAAAAAAAACTTGAAACTTTTGCAATCATTATAATAAGTTTTTAGTTTATAATAAGTTTTTCAAAGAAAAGTAAAGGCCATTTTAAACTTAACCTCAGGAGATACAAATACCTGTTAAAATTCAAACTCAAAACGACCAGAAATTACTATTAAAGAATAAATGAAACCCAAAACGAACAGAAATTAAATAAACAATCATAGCAAAAAACATACAACAAGTAATAATATAAATGAATAAATAGATCTTTAAGCGAGTAATGCTTTTATTTAATATGAAAATCGAGCTTAAAACGAAAACAAATATTTTGCTATTAAAGTATAAATGAAACTTAAAACGAACAGAAATTAAATAAACAATCAATGCGAACAAAACATTCAATATATATTAATGTAAATGAATAAATAAATCTTAAAACAAGTGAAACTTAAATTGAACATGCAAATCAAGTTTGAATCGACTAAAAATAACTACAAACAAGAGTTTTGGGTATCGTCTCACTGCAGCAGCCTAAAACCTACTGCGTCATTGGCGCTTCACTGAAAACGAATTATATTACAAATGTTTTCTTTTGTACTTAATATTGAAAATAAATATTAAAATTACAGTAAAATTTTGAACTGATGAGCTTTTAGCAATTAATATCATTATACATCAAATATTCAGTTTAATTTATTAGTTTTTTTCAAGATTGGTCAAGACAAATATAGTTTCACTACAAGCCAAAATTTGGATACTGCCCCCTTCTTTAACTGTAAAAACCTAAAGCCTTCTGCGTCATTGATGCTTCACTGAAAACGAATTACTCGTATATTACAAATTTATTATTTTCCAGTTCTTACAGCATTGAAAATGAAAATAAAAATTACAGTGAAAAAAAACTTGAACTGATTGATCTTACAGTAATTAATATCATTATATATCTAATATTCAATTTCATTTTGTTTATACTTTCCAAGACTGTTCAAGACTCATAAAGTTTTGCCATTTTTTTTTACTGTGCCATTTTTTTTAATTAATCGTGTTAGTTTGTTATGAAAACATTCTAAGGCTTCTAGGCATTTCTATTTGACAGGAAAACTGCACTTCAAACTTTGTGGAACATGTATTTTCTTGCTTGAAACACCAAAATATAATAAAATGTCAAGTTTCGGAGTGTTTCACCACTCGCAAGCAAGTGCCATTGGTATTTTTGAATCTGCATGGTCAATTTAGGGGGTGGAGGGTAGGCTAATTCTCGTAGCAGCCCCATTCTGTTGTGGTATGGTTCACATTTTCAACACCTGGCGTCCGTACTATCATATAATCTACCAAGCATACAACTACCCCAAATCAGTATCAATAAATAAATGAAACCCAAAACGAACAAAAATTAAAATAAATATTAGAGTAACAAGCATAAATTAATGTGAGTAGGGTTCAAAACCCCTAAGCTTTCTAAAAGCCATAATATAATTTGTACTTTACTGAAAAAAAAATTCAAATGAGTTTACTGAAAAAAATGTGCATTGTCAATTTAATATACATATGCTGATATTTATTCCCTAAAATATTAATTAATTTTTGATTTCTTAAAGTTACAAAAGTGAAAATATTTCAAAGAATTGTTTTCAGTAAAGCGCCAATGACGCAGTAGGTTTTAGGCTTCTGCAGTGAGACGATACCCAAACTCTTGTTTGTAGTTATTTTTATTCGATTCAAACTTGATTTGCATATTCAATTTAAGTTTCACTCGTTTTAAGATTTATTTATTCATTTACATTAATATATATTGTATGTTTTGTTCGCAATGATTGTCTATTTAATTTCTGTTCGTTTTAAGTTTCATTTATACTTTAATAGCAAAATATTCGTTTTTCGTTTTAAGCTATATTTTCATATTCGATCTAAGCATTACTCGCTTTAAGGTCTATTTATTCATTTATATTATTACTTGTTGTATGTTTTTTGCTATGATTGTTTATTTAATTTCTGTTCGTTTTGGGTTTCATTTATTCTTTAATAGTAATTTCTGGTCATTTTGAGTTTGAATTTTAACAGGTATTTGTATCTCCTGAGGCTAAGTTTAAAATGGCCTTTACTATTCTTTGAAAAACTTATTTTTCGGAAAGTTTTTTTTAATTAATCTTTAAGTATTGAACAACATTCACAGGTGCAAACAAAGTAGCCAATGGCGAAACAGTGTTTCACCAATAAAAAAAAATACAAAATAGAATAAATAATAGTAGACCAGACTTCTGTTCGACAGGAAAAATTCACAAATATCAATCTCATAACTATAAATTATGCAAAGTAGGATATAAACAATGTAAAACAAAAACTTTGTTCGAAAGTAAAAATTCTGAAATGTCAAGCTTATAACTATAAATTACGTAAAAGTTAAAATAGCCCATTGGTATATTCCTCGTCCAATAAGAATATAGGATATGTTATTTGACCAATAGGTCCAACTTAATATACTTTTTAGCCACACCTGAATGTAAAGGAGTTTTTATTATATGATCTTTGAACTATTTTTAAGAAAATGGCTACTTTAAATTTTGTATCAGATGTATTTGGGGAAAAGGGCTTGGGGGGCTAGTTGTCCTCCAATAACTTTTGACTCTTAAAAAGGGCACTAGAACTCTCGATTTCAAATCGAATCAGCCTTCTTTGAAGTTTATTTGACGACCTCTTCTATATGAAGTGCCTCTGGGGAGACATTAGTGCAGTGTGGGGGGAGGCTAGCTGCCTTCTTATCACTTTTTACTCTTAGAAAGTGAATTACAACTTGCAATTTCCTATCAGATGAACTCTTTATTAAGTTTATACGAGTATCCCTTCCATAACAACCATATATACTCCCAGGGCATAACTCAAAATGCCTACCTCCGGGCCCTGGGGGCTGTGTCAACACCGGAGTTTTTGTTATCTGAGCTTTGAATTATTTTTAACAAAATGTGTATCTCAAATTTTTATCTGATGCATTTAGGGCGTGTAGGGGGTGGGGTAGTTGCCCTAGAATCTCTTTGGACTCTTAAAAAGTGAACGAGAACTTTCAAGGAGTGGGGGGGGGGGGCTAGTTGCCTTCGGATCTCTTTTGACTATTGAAAATAAAACTCATATTTTCAATTTCAAGTCAAATGAGCCCTCTTTGAAGTTTATATGAGCATTCTTTTCATAAGAACAATATATTCCCCAGGGCATAAATTACGACGCCTGACCCTGGGCCCTGGGGATTGTGTCAACATCATATTTTTTTATATTACTTTGAATAAATTTTACCTTAATGGCTATCTCAAAATTTTTATTGGATGCATTTGGGCGAAAAGGGGCGTGAAGGGAGGGGGGATAGTTGCCCTCCAATCTTTATTTGACTCTCAAAAACTGAACTAGAGCTTTCTATTGCCAATCAAAAGAGCCCTATCTGGAGTTTTTGAACTTCCCTTCCCTATGAACGATATATTCCCCCAGAGCATAACTAAAAACCTAAGGGGTTGGCCCTGAGGGGTTGTGTCAACACTGGAGATTTGGTTATACAATCTTTGAACTATTTAAAAAAATAGCTATCTCAAAATTTTTAGCGGATGTATTTAGGAAAATAGGACGTGGGGGGGGGGGCTGTTTTCCCTCCGATAATTTTTGAAGCTTAAAAAGGTGAACTACAACTTTCAATTTCCAATCCAATGAGAACTCTCTGAAGTTTATTTGAGCATTCCTTCAATAAGAACCATATATGCCCCCAGGGCCTTAATGGCTATCTCAAAATTTTTATTGGATGCATTTGGGCGAAAAGGGGCGTGAAGGGAGGGGGGATAGTTGCCCTCCAATCTTTATTTGACTCTCAAAAACTGAACTAGAGCTTTCTATTTCCAATCAAAAGAGCCCTCTCTGAAGTTTTTTGAACTTCCCTTCCCTATGAACGATATATTCCCCCAGAGCATAACTAAAAACCTGAGGGGTTGGCCCTGAGGGGTTGTGTCAACACTGGAGATTTGGTTATACAATCTTTGAACTATTTAAAAAAATAGCTATCTCAAAATTTTTATCGGATGCATTTAGGAAAATAGGACGTGGGGGGGGGCTGTTTTCCCTCCGATAATTTTTGAAGCTTAAAAAGGTGAACTACAACTTTCAATTTCCAATCCAATGAAACTCTCTGAAGTTTATTTGAGCATTCCTTCAATAAGAACCATATATGCCCCCAGGGCCTTAATGGCTATCTCAAAATTTTTATTTGATGCATTTGGGCGAAAAAGGGCGTGAAGGGAGGGGGGATAGTTGCCCTCCAATCTTTATTTGACTCTCAAAAACTGAACTAGAGCTTTCTATTTCCAATCAAAAGAGCCCTCTCTGAAGTTTTTTGAACTTCCCTTCCCTATGAACGATATATTCCCCCAGAGCATAACTAAAAACGTCTGCCCTCGGACCCTGGGGGCTGCTTCGATCCCAGATTTTTCATTATATGGTCTTTGAAATCTTTTAAAAAATATATATCTTAAAGCTCTTATGGGATGGGTTTGAGGAAAAATGGCGTGGAGAGGGGAGGGGGCTAGGTGTCTGCCAACATCTTAAGACTCTAAAAAGTGACCTAGAACTTTCAATTTCCTATCAAATGTGCCCTCTTTGAAGTTTATACGAGCATCCCTTCCATAAGAACCATATATTCTCTCAGGGCATAACTTACAACGCCTTCCCCTGGGCCCTGAGGGGTTGTGTCAACACTGGAGATTTGGTTATACAATCTTTGAACTATTTAAAAAAATAGCTATCTCGAAATTTTTATCGGATGCATTTAGGAAAATAGGACGTGGGGGGGGCTGTTTTCCCTCCGATAATTTTTGAAGCTTAAAAAGGTGAACTACAACTTTCAATTTCCAATCCAATGAGAACTCTCTGAAGTTATTTGAGCATTCCTTCAATAAGAACCATATATGCCCCCAGGGCTTAACTTATAACCCTTGCCTTAAAGACTGTGGGGGGAGTGTCCTGCTCAAAGATATAATTTCAAGGAATTTCAACTACGTTGAACAAAATGGCTATCTCATAATTTTGATTGGATGTGTTTGGTGAAATGGTGGACGTGAAAGGAGTGCTAGTTGCCCTCCAATCACTTTCGACTATTAAAAAGAGCACTAGCCATTTAAATATCCAACTAAATGAGCCCTTTTGAAGTTTCTATGACAACACTTTCTATAAAAACCTTATATGCCCCCAGGGCATAACTAACAACCCTTGCCTTGATTGCTGTGCGGGGGGTGTCATCCTCAAAAACTTAATTTCTAGAATTTATAACTAGGCAGAACAAAGAGGCTATCTCAAAATTTAGATTGGATGTGTTTGGGGAAAAGCAGGGCGTGAGAGGGGGGTTAATTGCCCTCCAATCATTTTTGACTATTAAAAACGTAACTAGCCCTTTGAATTTCCAATCGAATGGGCCCTTTTTGAAATGCTTACGACAAAGCTTTCTATAAAAACCTTATATGCACCCGGGGCAAAGTTAACAACCCTTGCCTTGGGGGCTGCGGGGGAAAAGTCCTCCTCAAAATCATAATTTCTATGTGGAAATCAACTACGCAGAACAAAATTGCTATCTCAAAATTTTGATTGAATGTGTTTGGCTAAATTGTGGGCGTGGAAGGGGTGTTAGTTACCTTCCAATCACTTTTGATCCTTAAAAAGGGACTAGAATTCTCGATTTCCATTCGAATGAGCCCCCTTTGAAGTTTATACGACGACCCCTTCCATATGAGTAGTCTCTGAGACAAAAATAATAAAACATTGGAGCATATGGCCATATGGCCTACTATAGGCAACGCTATAGCATTGCCTGATACACCAACGACGACAAAATTCACAAAAACTAAAGAAAACCAAAGCCCTGTCGTGTCCAACGATTGAATTCTCTCCTAATATGGAGATCGTCAAAAGTATGGAGGAATTTTAGAGAAGTCCCAAAAATAAACATTTCTTCATCCACCTATTAACTGAAAGACTGGCGAACTCTTGATGTCAAATTATACATGCTGAGGATGATGCCGATTTCTTAGTTGTACAAACTGTAGTTATTTGGCTGAAACTTTGCCGACCACTTTGATTGGGACGAATATAGACGTAACAGTCTATTTTAGATCTATTTTATGATCTATTTTAGAGGTAACAGTCCCTCTGAGAGGGAGCCCATAATGATGGATGGTTCCTTCAACAGAAAACCGGTGGACAATTTTGATCCTGTTACCGATATTTTGCCTTTCTCATTGGGAGTCATTGGGAGATATTCTCTAAAGTTCATTTCATATTTTACCAAAGCCTTTTCCCAGTAAACCATTCACTGTTTGAACTCTTCATGGGAACCGACAATTATTTACTACAAACCCTATTCCTTGATTTACGTCTCCAGGTTTCATCTTCAGCTAGCATTGAAACGCATTCTTGATTTGATTTTTCTAGGGGGTGGAACCCAGGAAAAAATATTTATGGCTCGCTCAGATTTTTACCTGATTTTCCTGTACCCTTATCATTTTTGCGGCCAATGGTCTTTTCGGCCATGGACTATTTCAAACTATACCAAGAGGCCAATTAATTTTTCAATAAAGATATTCATTTTTCAACCATTGATGGAGATTGAAAGACTAGATCAGCCCATTTTTTCTCATTCAGTATTGACGAATATTCCAGAACCTGATTCTCCGCTCCTCTTAGATATGAATTTTGAGAGAATATAAATATTCTCGTTTGTCGCACTGCAAACCCCTGATTAAAGACTGACCCAAAAATTAAAAAATTATCTCTTTGGAAAATTTCCGCTGTGTAAGTGGATTTGGAGGAGAAGGATTGAATTAGATCTTGCAAGAAGCTTTTTTTATTATATTAGAACAATTAATTCCCTCTAATTTTATAACTAACTAAACTAACTAACTAACAACTCACCGCAGCACCTAGCCACCTGAGGCAAACACAGCTACGCACGCTCCTCCTCCATCCCACTCTATTCAAATCCTCCCGTTTTAACGCCCGCCCATGAAGTTCCCATTTCCTCTAAATCTTTCTTTATGACATCTTCCCACCCCAGACGAGGACGACCTGCTTTCCTTTTAGCCCTAGGTGGTTGGATGAAAAGAACAATCTTCGGCAATATGTCATCCTTCATCCGCACAACGTACCCTAGCCACCTCAACCTCTCCTTTATTGTAGCCATAGAGAGCGGTATGAACCAAATTTTTCGTATAGCCTATTGTTTGAAATACGGTCAGTCAGCCAGGTACCCAGAACAATCCTTAAGCAATTTCTCTGGAAAACGTCTAGCAAATCTTCTTCCGCTTTTCGGAGCGCTCATGCTTCAGACCCATACTTGACCACTGTCATCACTGTAGCTTCTAATATTCTAATCTTGGTTTGCAGACCTATCTTTCTATTCTTCCAAACTTTTTTTAACTGCGAAAAAACACCCCGAGCCTTGGCTATTCTACTTTTGACATCTACACTGCTCCATCTTTACTAATAATACTACCAAGGTAAGTGAAGCTGTCCACCTGATCAATCTTTTCATTACCCAACTTGACCTTTTCATCTTCACTTATTCCTAGCCTTAGTGCCTTAGTCTTTTTAATATTAATTTTCAAACCTATCCTAGCACCCTGAACTCGCAAAACCTCTAAAACTTCATTCATTTTGCTAACACTTTCATCTCGGATGCTCAAATCATCAGCATAATATAAGTCCAGGAGACTTTTTCCTCCATTTGATTCCGTGGTCTCCCATTGCCTTTCCTGTGCTCCTTAAGACAAAGTCCATCAAAATAATCCATACAAAGGGGGATAGAACACAACCCTGCTGAACTCCTGATTTAATACAAAACCAGCTGCTAACCTCATTTTCTACCTTAACCGCAGCAGTGTTATTCTCGTACACAGCACTAATCCCTTAAAGGTATTTGCCCGGTATACCATACAAGGATAAAACCTTAACTAAAGCTTTTCTATCAACAGAATCGAACGCTTGCTCATAATCTATAAAACTGAGGACCAAGGGTGTTTGAAAACTCAGGCAAGTAGAGAGGGGGGTGCCAGTCCCACGAGAACACCGTGCTGCCACCTAGAACTTTTTTACATAATTTATGCATGTTTTTATGGTTCGTTGTCACTTGAAAAACAGGATTTTTTCTCACTTTTATGGATGTTTTTTTGGACGGTTATCGTTGTTGGTCAATTTATTTGATGTTTTTCATGGATGTCAACATCAATTTATGTCTGTTTTATGGTTTTGTCAGTGAGAATGAAAAAACAGGATTTTACTCACTTTGATGGATGTTTTCTGGATTATTGAGTCTAATGGGGACAGAGAGGTATAAGATCCAGGAATAGGAAACAGGATCACGTGTTCCCTTTCGTGAATCAATAATTCCCCTTAGAAACAACAAATTAATTCCCCTTTCTTGACAAATCAATCAACCATGACATCATCTGTCAGACATTAAAAAACTTCGCCTTGGAAACAATTCACCTTGACATCACCTGTCAGATATTAATAAACTTTGCCCCGGAAACAATTCTGGTCGAACTCCAAAGATATTAATAAACTTCGCCCCGGAAACAATTCTCCAAGAAACTCCAGCGAATTTTTTGATCATAGAGATGAAAAGATTAACGTTGGAAAGGCATTCTTAGTAATTTGAAATGTGACAGCGCAGGGATGCCAAAAACAAAAGGAACACGCTGAAATTACGTTTAGGGGTTATTTGAGCAAAACCGTTTTAGACATTTTAGGGAATTATTTCGGCGAAACAGTTAGAGACATTTTAAAAGATGATTTTAGAAGATGTTTTAGAAGAGGTTTTGAGTGTGTTCGTTATAATACACAAGTTCTATTGAACAGTGTTGTGAGGTCCTCTACCCAACCCCAAAGGGCTCCGATCACCGTACTCCAGCCCAAAGGAAGCCCCCGGCCCCCAAAGGTTCCCCGGGCTCCCAAAGGGTTCCCCGGGCCCCCCAAAGGGCCCCCGGCGCCCCAAAGTCACCTGAGCCCCCATTTTTTAATACTTTTTTTAAGGCTTTATTATATTTTTTCAGAACAAGTTATTTTCTTAATGTCCATCCCAAGCCCATTTTACAAGTTGAAGTTCCCATCCTTCTCATCTACAACTTTACATTACAGCTTTTTGGATACCTCATCACCAAGAAATAGGAATTCCAAAAGACATTTCAGAGCAACTTTTTTTTTAATGTCCCTTCTAAACTCATTTTACAAGTTGAAGCATCCATCCTTTTCACCCACAACTATACTTTACAGCTTTATGGATACCTCAACACCATGAAATACTTTTCAAAAGGCGTTTCAGAGCAAGTTCCTTTCTTAATGTCCCTTCTAAACCTATTTTCCAACTTGAAGTACCCATTCTTTTCACCCATAACTTTACATTACAGCTTTTTGGATACCTCAACACCAAGAAATACCTTTCAAAAGACATTTCAGAGCAGTTTCATTTCTTAATGCCCATCCTAAACCCATTTTACAACTTGAAGTACCCATCCTTTTCACCAACAACTATACTTTACAGCTTTTTGGATACCTCAACACCAAGAAATACTTTTCAAAAGACATTTCAGAGCAAGTTCTTTTCTTAATGTCCCTTCTAAACCCATTTTCCAACTTGAAGCATCCACCCTTTTCACCCACAACTTTACTTTACAGCTTTTTGGATACCTCAACACCATGAAATACCTTTCAAAAGGCATTTCACACCAAGTTCTTTTCTTAGTGACCGTGCTAAACCCATTTTACAAGTTGAAGTACCCATCCTTTTCACCAACAACTATACTTTACAGCTTTTTGGATACCTCAACACCAAGAAATACTTTTCAAAAGACATTTCAGAGCAAGTTCCTTTCTTAATGTCCCTTCTAAACCCAATTTACAAGTTGAAGTGCCCATCCTTTTCACCCGCAACTTTACTTTACAGCTTTTTGGATACATCAACACCAAGAAATACCTTTCAAAAGACCTTTCACAACAAGTTCTTTTCTTAATGTCCTTCCTAAACCCATTTTACAAGTTGAAGCATCCATCCTTTTCACCCAAACTTTTCAAAAGGCATTTCAGAACAAGTTCCTTTCTTAATGCCCTTTCTAAACCAATTTTAAAATTTGAAGTACTCATCCCTTTCACCACAACTTTACTTTACGAATTTTTGAATACCACAAATCAAGCGATACTTTTCAAAAGGCATTTTCAGATCAAGTTCTTTATGTAATCCCCCTTCTAAACCAATTTTACAAGTTTTAGTTAAGAGTTTAGAGTTTTTAGCTTAGAGTCTTAGCTTAGAGTTTTTGTTGAAGTTCTAGTTTAGTTTAGTTTTAGTTAAGAGTTTAGAGTTTTAGCTTAGATTCTTAGCTTAGAGTTTTTGTTAGAGTTCTAGTTTAGTTTAGTTATAGGTAAGAGTTTGAAGTTTTACCTTAGAGACTTAGCTTAGAGTTTTAGCTTAGTTTAGTTTTAGTTAAGAGTTTAGAGTTTTTTAGCTTAGACTCTTAGCTTAGAGTTTTTGTTAGAGTTCTAGTTTAGTTTAGTTTTAATTATGAGTTTAGAGTTTTTAGCTTAGAGTCTTAGCTTAGAGTTTTAGTTAGAGTTCTACTTTAGTTTAGTTTTAGTTAAGAGTTTAGAGTTTTACCATAGAGTCTTAGCTTAGAGTTTTAGTTAGAGTTGAAGTTTTGTTACAGTTAAGAATTTAGAGTTTTGGCTTAGAGTCCTAGCTTAGAGTTTTACTTAAAGTTGTAGTTTAGTTAAGTTTTAGTTAAGAGTTTCGAGTTTTAGCTTAGAGTTTTACCTTATAGTTTTTGTTAGAGTTCTAGTTTAGTTTAGTTTTAGTTAAGAGTTTCTTAGAGTTTTACTTAAAGTTTTAGTTTGGTTAAGTTTTAGTTAAGAGTTTCGAGTTTTAGCTTAGAGTCTTAGCTTAGAGTTTTTTTGTTAGACTTCTAGTTTAGTTTAATTTTAGTTAAGAGTTTGATGTTTTACCTTTGAGTTTCAGTTAGAGTTCTAGTTTAGTTTAGTTTTAGTTAAGAGTTTGGTGTTTTACCTTAGAGTCTTAGCTTAGAGTTTTAGTTAGAGTTCTAGTTTAGTTTAGTTTTAGTTAAAAGTTTAGAATTTTAGCTTAGAGTCTTAGCTTAGAGTTTTTGTTGAAGTTCTATTTTAGTTTAGTTTTAGTTAATAGTTTAGAGTTTTAGCTTAGAGTCTTAGCTTAGAGTTGTTGTTAGAGTTGAAGTTTAGTTTAGTAATAGTTAAGAGTTTAGAGTTTTAGCTTAGAGTCTTAGCTTAGAGTTTTTGTTAGAGTTCTAGTTTAGTTTAGATATAGTTAAGAGTTTGAAGTTTTACCTTAGAGACTTAGCTTATAGTTCTAGTTTAATTTAGTTTTAGTTAAGAGCTTAGAGTTTTTTAGCTTAGAGTCTTAGCTTAGAATTTTTGTTAGAGTTCTAGTTTAGTTTAGTTTTAGTTAAGAGTTTAGAATTTTAGCTTAGAGTCTTAGCTTAGAGTTTTTGTTAGAGTTCTAGTTTAGTTTAGTTCTAGTTAAGAGTTTAGAGTTTTAGCTTAAAGTCATAGCTTAGAGTTTTTGTTAAAGTTGAAGTTTAGTTTAGTTATAGTTAAGAGTTTAGAGTTTTAGCTTAGAGTCTTAGCTTAGAGATTTAGTTAGAGTTCTAGTTTAGTTTAGTTTTAGTCAAGAGTTTATAATTTTAGCTTAGTCTTAGCTTAGAGTTTTTCTTAGAGTTCTAGTTTAGTTTAGTTTTAGTTAAGAGTTTAGAGTTTTTAGCTTAGAGTCTTAGCTTAGAGTTTTTGTTGAAGTTAAAGTTTAGTTTAGTTTTAGTTAAGAGTTTAGAGTTTTAGCTTAGAATCTTAGCTTAGAGTTTTTGTTAAAGTTGAAGTTTAGTTTAGTTATATTTAAGAGTTTAGAGTTTTAGCCTAGAGTCTTAGCTTAGAGTTTTTGTTATAGTTCTAGTTTAGTTTAGTTATAGGTAAGAGTTTGAAGTTTTACCTTAGAGACTTAGCTTAGAGTTTTAGTTTAGTTTAGTTTTAGTTAAGAGTTTAGAGTTTTTTAGCTTAGACTCTTAGCTTAGAGTTTTTGTTAGAGTTCTAGTTTAGTTTAGTTTTAATTATGAGTTTAGAGTTTTTAGCTTAGAGTCTTAGCTTAGAGTTTTAGTTAGAGTTCTACTTTAGTTTAGTTTTAGTTAAGAGTTTAGAGTTTTACCATAGAGTCTTAGCTTAGAGTTTTAGTTAGAGTTGAAGTTTAGTTTAGTTACAGTTAAGAATTTAGAGTTTTAGCTTAGAGTCATAACTTAGAGTTTTACTTAAAGTTGTAGTTTAGTTAAGTTTTAGTTAAGAGTTTCGAGTTTTAGCTTAGAGTCTTACCTTAGAGTTTTTGTTAGAGTTCTAGTTTAGTTTAGTTTTAGTTAAGAGTTTAGAGTTTTACCTTAGAGTCTTAGCTTAGAGTTTTAGTTAGAGTTCTAGTTTAGTTTAGTTATAGTTAAGAATTTAGAGTTTTAGCTTAGAGTCATAGTTTAGAGTTTAGAGTTTTACCTTTGAGTCATAGCTTAGAGTTTGTGTTAGAGTTCTAGTTTAGTTTAGTTATAGTTAAGAGTCTCGAGTTTTTAGCTTAGAGTCTTAGCTTAGAGTTTCTGTTAGAGTTCTACTTTAGTTTACTTCTAGTTAAGAGTTTAGAGTTTTAGCTTACAGTCTTAGCTTAGAGTTTTTGTTAGAGTTCAAGTTTAGTTTAGTTATAGTTAGAAGTTTGGTGTTTTACCATAGAGACTTAGCTTAGAGTTTTAGTTTAGTTTAGTTTTAGTTAAGAGTTTAGAGTTTTAGTTTAGATTCTTATCTTAGAGTTTTTGTTAGAGTTCTAATTTAGTTTAGTAATAGTTAAGAGTTTAGGGTTGTAGCTTAGAGTCTTAGCTTAGAGTTTTTGTTAGAGTTCAAGTTTAGTTTAGAGCTCAAGTTAGTTAAGATTCTAGGCTAAACCTCTAAGCTATAACACTTAACTAAAACTAAACTAAACAATAACTCTAACTAAAACTCTAAGCTAAAACTCTAAGCTAAAACTATAAACTCTTAACTATAACTAAACTAAACGAAACTTCAACCCTAACTAAAACTCTAATCTAAGACTTTAAGGTAAAACTCAAACTCTTAACTAAAACTAAACTAAACTAGAACTCTAACTAAAACTATAAGCTAAGACTTTAAGGTAAAACTCTAAACTCTTAACTAAAACTAAACTAAGCTAGAACTCTAACTAAAACTCTAAGCTAAGACTCCAAGCTAAAACTCTATACCCTTAACTATAACTAAACTAAACTTCAACTCTAAGTAAAACTCTAAGCTAAGACTCTAAGGTAGAACTCTATACTCTTAACTAAACCAAACTAGAACTCTAACAAAAACTCTAAGCTAAGACTCTAAGCTAAAACTCTAAACTCTTAACTATAACTAAACTAAACTAGAACTCTAACTAAAACTCTAAGCTAAAAACTCTAAATTCTAAACTATGACTAACTAAACTTCAACTTCAACAAAAACTCTAAGCTATGACTCTATGATAAAACTCTAAACTCTTAACTAAACTAAACTAGAACTCTAACAAAAACTCTAAACTACGACTCTAAGCTAAAAACTCTAAATTATTAACTATAACTAAACTAAACTTCAACTCTGACTATAACTCTAAGCTAAGACTCTAAGCTAAAACTCTAAACTCTTAACTAAAACTAAACTAAACTAAAACTCTAACAAAAACTCTAAGTTAAGACTCTAAGGTAAAACACCAAACTCTTAACTAAAACTAAACTAAACTAAAACTCTAAGCTAAGTCTCGAAGGTAAAACTCCAAACGCTTAACTATATCTAAACTAAACTAGAACTCTAACAAAAACTCTAAGCTAAGACTCTAAGCTAAAACTCTAAACTCTTAACTATTACTAAACTAAACTTCAACTCTAACAAAAACTCTAAGCTAAGACTCAAAGCTAAAACTCTAAACTATTAACTAAAACTAAACTAAACTAGAACTTCAACAAAACTCTAAGCTAAGACTCTAAGCTAAAACTCTAAAATCTTAACTAAAAACTAAAATAAACTAGAACTCTAACAAAAACTCTAAGCTAAGACTCTAAGCTAAAATTCTAAACTCTTAACTAAAACTAAACTAAACTAGAACTCTAACTAAAACTCTAAGCTAAGACTCTAAGGTAAAACACCAAACTCTTAACTATAAGTAAACTAAACTAGAACTCTAACTGAAACTCAAAGGTAAAACATCAAACTCTTAACTAAAATTAAACTAAACTAGAACTCTAACAAAAACTCTAAGCTAAGACTCTAAGGTAAAACTCTAAACTCTTATGTATTAGTAAACTAAACTAGAACTCTAACAAAAACTCTAAGCTAAGACTCAGCTAAAACTCTAAACTCTTAACTAAAACTTAACCAAACTATAACCTTAAGTAAAACTCTATAAGGTAAAAGTATAAACTCTTAACTAAAACTAAACTAAACTAGAACTCTAAATAAAACTAAGCTAAGACTCTAAGCTAAAAACTCTAAACTCTTAACTAAAACTGAACTAAACTAGAACTCTAATTAAAACTCTAAGTCTAAGCTAAATCTCTAAACTAAAACTAAACTAAACTAGAACTTCAACAAAAACTCTGAACTAAGACTCTAAGCTATAAACACTAAACTGTTAACTAAAACTAAACTAAACTAGAACTCTAACAAAAACTCTAAGCTGAGACTCTAAGCTAAAACTCTCAACTCTTAAGTAAAACTAAACTAAACTAAAACTCTAAGCTAAGTCTCTAAGGTAAAACTCTAAACTCTTAACTAAAACTAAACTAAACTAGAACTCTAACAAAAACTCTAAGCTAAGACTCTAAGCTAAAACTCTAAACTCTTAACTAAAACTAAACTAAACTAAAACTCTAGGCTAAGTCTCTAAGGTAAAACACCAAACTCTTAACTATAACTAAACTAAACTAGAACTCTAACAAAAACTCTAAGCTAAGACTCTAAGCTAAAACTCTATAACTATTACGAAACTAAATTAAAACTCTAACACAAACTATAAGCTAAGGCTCTAAGCGAAAACTCTAAACTCTTAACTAGAAGTAAACTAAACTAGAACTCCAACACAAACTCTAAGCTCTGACTCTAAGGTAAAACTCTAAACTCTAAGCTATGACTCTTAAGCTAAAACTCTAAATTCTTAACTATAACTAAACTAAACTAGAACTCTAACTAAAACTCTAAGCTAAGACTCTAAAGGTAAAACTCTAAACTCTTAACTAAAACTAAACTAAACTAGAACTCTAACAAAAGCTCTAAGGTAAGACTCTAAGCTAAAACTCGAAACTCTTAACTAAAACTTAACTAAACTACAACTTTAAGTAAAACTCTAAGCTATGACTCTAAGCTAAAATTCTAAATTCTTAACTGTAACTAAACTAAACTTCAACTCTAACTAAAACTCTAAGCTAAGACTCTAAGCTAAAAACTCTAAACTCATAATTAAAACTAAACTAACTAGAACTCTAACAAAACTCTAAGCTAAGAGTCTAAGCTAAAAAACTCTAAACTCTTAACTAAAACTAAACTAAACTAAAACTCTAAGCTAAGTCTCTAAGGTAAAACTTCAAACTCTTACCTATAACTAAACTAAAATAGAACTATAACAAAAACTCTAAGCTAAGACTCTAAGCTAAAACTCTAAACTCTTAAATATAACTAAACTAAACTTCAACTTTAACAAAAGCTCTAAGCTAAGACTCTAAACTAAAACTCTAAACTTTTAACTAAAACTAAACTAAACTAGAACTTCAACAAAACTCTAAGCTAAGACTCTAAGCTAAAAACTCTAAACTCTTAACTAAAACTAAACTAAACTAGAACTCTAAGAAAAACTCTAAGCTAAGACTAAGCTAAAATTCTAAACTCTTAACTAAAACTAAACCAAACTAGAACTCTAACTAAAACTCTAAGCTATGACTCTAAGGTAAAACTCCAAACTCTTAGCTATATCTAAACTAAACTAGAACTCTAACAAAACTCTAAGCTAAGACTCTAAGCTAAAACTCTAAACTCTTAACTATAACTAAACTAAACTTCAACTTTAACAAAACTCTAAGCTATGACTCTAAGCTAAAACTCTAAACTCTTAACTAAAACTAAACTAAACTAGAACTTCAACAAAAACTCTAAGCAAAGACTCTAAGCTAAAAACTCTAAAGTCTTAACAAAACTAAACTAAACTAGAACTCTAACAAAACTCTAAGCTAAGACTCTAAGCTAAAATTCTAAACTCTTAACTAAAACTAAACTAAACTAGAGCTCTAACAAAAACTCTAAGCTAAGACTCTAAGCTAAAAAACTCTAAACTCTTAACTAAAACTAAACTAAACTAAAACTCTAAGCTAAGTCTCTAAGGTAAAACTCCAAACTCTTAACTATATCTAAACTAAACAAGAACTCTAACAAAAACTCTAAGCTAAGACTCTAAGCTAAACCTCTAAATTCTTAACTATTACTAAACTAAACTTCAACTCTAACAACAACTCTAAGCTAAGACTCTAAGCTAAAACTCTAAACTATTAACTAAAATTAAACTAAACTAGAACTTCAACAAAATCTCAAAGCTAAGACTCTAAGCTAAAAACTCTAAACTCTTAACCGAAACTAAAATAAACTTGAACTCTAACAAAAACTCTAAGCTAACACTCTAAGCTAAAATTCTAAACTCTTAACTAAAACTAAACTAAACTAGAACTCTAACTAAAACTCTAAGCTAAGACTCTAAGATAAACACCAAACTCTTAACTAAAACTAAACTAAACTAAAACTCTAACTGAAACTAAAAGGTAAAACATCAAACTCTTAACTAAAATTAAACTAAACTAGAACTCTAACAAAAAACTCTAAGCTAAGACTCTAAGCTAAAACTCGAAACTCTTAACTAAAATTTAACCAAACTAAAACTTTAAGTAAAACTCTAAGAAACTCTTAACTAAAACTAAACTAAACTAGAACCCTAACAAAAACTCTAAGGTAAGACTCTAAGCTAAAACTCGAAACTCTTAACTAAAACTTAACTAAACTACAACTTTAAGTAAAACTCTAAGCTAGGACTCTAAGCTAAAACTCTAAATTCTTAACTGTAACTAAACTAAACTTCAACTCTAACTAAAACTCTAAGCTAAGACTCTATGGTAAAACTCTGAACTCTTAACTAAAACTAAACTAAAGTAGAACTCTAACTAAAACTCTATGCTAAGACTCTAAGCTAAAAACTCTAAACTCATAATTAAAACTAAACTAAACTAGAACTCTAACAAAAACAATAAGCTAAGAGTCTAAGCTAAAAAACTCTAAACTCTTAACTAAAACTAAACTAAACTAAAACTCTAAGCTAAGTCTCTAAGGTAAAACTCCAAACTCTTACCTATAACTAAACTAAACTAGAACTCTAACTAAAACTCTAAGCTAAGAGTCTAAGCTAAAACTCTAAACTCTTAACTAAAACTAAACTAAACTAGAACTTAAACAAAAACTCTAAGCTAAGACTCTAAGCTAAAAACTCTAAAGTCTTAGCTAAAACTTGTAAAATTGGTTTAGAAGGGGGATTACATATAGAACTTGATCTGAAAATGCCTTTTGAAAAGTATTGCTTGATGTTGTGGTATTCAAAAATTTGTAAAGTAAAGTTGTGGTGAAAGGGATGAGTACTTCAAATTGTAAAATTGGTTTAGAAGGGGCATTAAGAAAGGAACTTGTTCTGAAACGCCTTTTGAAAAGTATTGCTTGGTGCTGAGGTAACCAAAAAGCTGTAAAGTAAAGTTGTGGGTGAAAAGGATGGATGCTTCAACTTGTAAAATGGGTTTAGGAAGGACATTAAGAAAAGAACTTGTTGTGAAATGTCTTTTGAAAGGTATTTCTTGGTGTTGATGTATCCAAAAAGCTGTAAAGTAAAGTTGTGGGTGAAAAGGATGGGTACTTCAACTTGTAAAATGGGTTTAGGAGGGACATTAAGAAAGGAACTTGCTCTGAAATGTCTTTTGAAAAGTATTTCTTGGTGTTGAGGTATCCAAAAAGCTGTAAAGTATAGTTTTGGGTGAAAAGGATGGGTACTTCAACTTGTAAAATGGGTTTAGGACGGTCACTAAGAAAAGAACTTGTTGTGAAATGCCTTTTGAAAGGTATTTCATGGTGTTGAGGTATCCAAAAAGCTGTAAAGTAAAATTGTGGGTGAAAAGGGTGGATGCTTCAAGTTGGAAAATGGGTTTAAAAGGGACATTAAGAAAGGAAATTGCTCTGAAATGCCTTTTTAAAAGTATTTCTTGGTGTTGAGGTATCCAAAAAGCTGTAAAGTATAGTTTTGGGTGAAAAGGATGGGTACTTCAACTTGTAAAATGGGTTTAGGATGGGCATTAAGAAAGGAAATTGCTCTGAAATGTCTTTTGAAAGGTATTTCTTTGTGTTGAGGTATCCAAAAAGCTGTAATGTAAAGTTGTGGGTGAAAAGAATGGGTACTTCAAGTTGGAAAATAAGTTTAGAAGGGACATTAAGAAAGGAACTTGTTCTGAAACGCCTTTTGAAAAGTATTGCTTGGTGTTGAGGTAACCAAAAAGCTGTAAAGTAAAGTTGTGGGTGAAAAGGATGGATGCTTCAACTTGTAAAATGAGTTTAGAAGGGACATTAAGAAAAAAATGTTGCTCTGAAATGTCTTTTGAAAAGTATTTCTTGGTGATGAGGTATCCAAAAAGCTGTAATGTAAAGTTGTGGATGAGAAGGATGGGAACTTCAACTTATAAAATGGGTTTAGGATGGACATTAAGAAAATAACTTGTTCTGAAAAGATATAATAAAGCCTTAAAAAAGTATTAAAATGGGGGCTCAGGGGCCTTTGGGGCGCCGGGGCCCTTTGGGGGGCCCGGGGGACCCTTTGGGATCCCGGGGAACCTTTGGGGGCCAGGGGCTTCCTTTGGGTTGGGGTATGGTGATCGGAGCCCTTTGGGGTTGGGGTAGAGGACCTCACAACACTGTTCAAATAGAACTTGTGTATTATAACGACCAAACTCAAAACCTCTTCTAAAACATCTTCTAAAATCATCTTTTAAAATGTCTCTAACTGTTTCGCCGAAATAATTCCCTAATATGTCTAAAACGGTTTCGCTCAAATAACCCCTAAACGTAATTTCAGCGTGTTCCTTTTGTTTTTGGCATCCCTGCGCTGTCACATTTAAAATTACCAAGAATGCCTTTCCAACGTCAATCTCTTCATCTCTAAGATCAAAACATTCGCCGGAGTTTCTTGGAGAATTGTTTCCGGGGCGAAGTTTATTAATATCTTTGGAGTTTGACCAGAATTGTTTCCGGGGCAAAGTTTATTAATATCTGACAGGTGATGTCAAGGTGAATTGTTTCCAAGGCGAAGTTTTTTAATGTCTGACAGATGATGTCATGGTTGATTGATTTGTCAAGAAAGGGGAATTAATTTGTTGTTTCTAAGGGGAATTATTGATTCACGAAAGGGAACACGTGATCCTGTTTCCTATTCCTGGATCTTATACCTCTCTGTCCCCGTTAGACTCAATAATCCAGAAAACATCCATCAAAGTGAGGAAAATCCTGTTTTTTTATTCTCATTGACAAAACCATAAAACAGACATAAATTGATGTTGACATCCATGAAAAACATCAAATAAATTGACCAACACACATAACCGTCCAAAAAATATCCATAAAAGTGAGAAAATCCTGTTTTTCAAGTGACAACGAACCATAAGAACATGCATAAATTATGTAAAAAAATTGTAGGTGGCAGCACGGTGTTCTCGTGGGACTGGCATCCCCCTCTCTACTCAGGCACTTCTCATTTATTAACCTTTAAGTGAAAATTTGGTCGACACGTCATCTACCTTTTCTAAAACCGCACTGTTCTTCTCTTAAGACTTTGTCTACGGCATCTCTCAGTCTAAAAAGTATCATATTACTAAGTAATTTACTACCTACAGAGACCAGACTAATCCCTAAATAATTACCACACTCACTTTTATCACCTTTCTTATAAAGTCATGTTCATAATCATGTTCAAAAATCATGTTCATAATCTATAGTAACTTATTTCTAACCTCAGAGCCACCATATTTAAGAAGCTCATTTACCACCCTATTAGCACATGGAGCCTTATTATTGTTTAGTCCTTTTAGTACTGTCGCTAATTACTCCTCACAAAACAAATCTTCCTTCACATCCAAGGTATCACAAACTTTTTCATTTTTCTCTATATCTCACCCTTCAACTCTATCTCGGTTAAGCAAATTCTCAAAATGTTCGGCCCATATCTCTTTAGTTTTTTCCTTATCGCTAATTGCGGCCCCATTCCTATCTATAGCTGGGCCAAGTCCGCATTGACTACTCCCTCTCCATTTGTTAACATGCCAGTACAGTATTTTAATATTATGCCGTCTAGCAGCATCTTCCAGATGCTCGGCAATTTTATCCATGGCTTCTACTTCACACCTCCTTAGTTCATATTTTAATGCTTCCTCCACTTTCTTTACATTCCTTTTGTTTTCATATGATCTATGACTAAGGTAATTCTTGTACAAGTGCTTTCTCCTTTCTATCAAACATAAAGCCTTTTCACTAATATTCTTAGCTTCAGTTCTAGCTTTCTTCCCTAAGACACCTTCAGCAACTTCACAAATTATTTTTCTAAAATTATTCCACATTATCACATTACCATCTTCCACATTATCAAATTCTAAACTCTCAAGCTTAGTATTCAACTGTTCTTTGAAAGTTTCTCTAAAATTCTTATCCTGGAGGCTACCAACATCAAAACTTCCTGGGAGGTAGTTACCATTCCGATATTTCAGATTTAGATTAACCCTTGACATTAATAGATGATGATCTTTACTCTTAACATCAATAATAGCACTTCTATATATCCTAGTATCTTGTTTTGATCCTGCCATTATTCGGTTTACAATAATATAATCAATAAGGTTTTCTGTCTTACCATCACGTGAATACCATGTCAACTTATGAGCCATTTTATGACCAAACACCGTATTGGTTATAACTAGATTGTTATACCTACAAAATTGCAAAAGTCTGTATCCATTACTGTTTTCTTTTCCTACGCCAAATTTACCTAGGCTAGGGTACCATCTATCCCTATTTCTACCGACCTGGGCGTTAAAATCCCCCAGTAAAAACATCATATTTCTACCTGGGACCCTGTCTATTTGCTCCTGTAACTGTAAGTAAAATTCATCTGAGTCACTAGTATCTCCGTAAGTCGGTTCTACAGGGGCATATATTACTATAACTGATACTCTGAACTTTTTAGTCATTAAATGAGCAATTAGTATTCTATTATTTATATCTTACCAGCCTAAACAAGACATAGCAGCTTCCTTGTTCATCATGAGCCCTACTCCCTGTCTATGTACCCCATCCTTCCTGCCTGAGTAAACAGATTCTATACCACCTAATTTCATACTTCTTACCCCTGGGATATGAGTTTCTGAAGCTCCTACTAAATCCAGTTCGCTTCGTCTGATTTTCTCAGTCAAAATTTCGATACGATAGTCATTTTTTAGCATCGTAACATTCCAAGTTCCAATTTCCATATTATTTAAATGATTGAAATTATTTTTGCCTCAGGAAAAGCAATGATCCCGGATACCAGTGCAGGACGGGGATCACATATCTTGTCAAGTCTACGCCGGAGTGCTTAAGCCGGCTTAGATCCGGACAGCAAGAAGTCCCAGGGACCTTCATGAATGGGGCTTTGAGCAATGCTGGGCCCATCTTGGTCACAACATGGTTTTAAGCACTTGGCGATGCTCTTCTATCAACAAGAGTCAAAATCTTGCACAGACAATCTCAAGCCTATTACCTCCGACTCATTATATATGAATGCCTACAAATATTATGCTACTATGGGGAGGCAGCCCATAATAGATAAATTAGCTAGGAAGAGGTTTTTCAGCCTGAAAACGCCCTTCAAAACATACCAAGACCAGAAGAATTATCCATTAGTCAGAATCCCGTACGAATGCTGTGTTGTTTACTAGGCTATAATTTCCTCGAGGGGTGCCACTCCTCAAGTAGAAATAGAGTTGACCGCATGGTCCCCAGTCTTGCAGATACCCCGAAAGGGTCGAGGCAGCCCTTGGCAGAAGCCGTTGTCCATAGACCTGGATCTTACGCCCTGCCGCAGTTGTCCTCCTATAGAGGATCCTCCCACGATGGTATTCTGCATCACCATACAACTTAACCCATTACTGGGAGAAGGTTTGTAACTCCTGGGTCTTGTGGACAAACCAGTGGGCCCTTTAAATTTTTTAAAATCTCAAACCTCAAGCTTATACCCATACAATTTAGAACCTGGTTGCTCTCCAGAGAAAATATGTGAATGGCGACAGTTCCTGAATCAGGCTGTGAAAAGATCAGCAAAGACATTGGTGAGAAATTGATGAAAGAAGGCTAATAGAGATTTTAAAGCTGACATTTAGTGTTTTATATTTGCAAGGGCGGACCTGCGTGGCGTGAGAGTGGTCGTTTATTTTACGATGGAAGTGTCGGGGTTCTGCACTTTTTTCTTTTCCAGATGAATGACCTGTTTTCTTTTTGATTAGATTTGCATAATAGTGTAATTTCAAAGGACAAGCTAAACTCTCGTTGAAATGGAAGGAATTTCATAAGAAGTAAGGTTCTGGTTAAAATTTATGTTTGCCAGACTGACCTCGCTCATTGAAAGATAATGTCATTCAAAAATGCCAGTGGATTCCAACTTGAATCTTTCGGATTGGCCAGTGTCATTCAGGGCTCCAAACCAACCCAAGTTTTCATTGTATGAAAATAATGAGTTGTTTTTTGGTTTGTCTTCAGACCTCTGAGTTCGTCTGAAGACTTGAGAATTTTCGTTTAAATTTGAGTCAACAGTTCGTTTTAATCGCAGTTGACACAGGCAGAATAAAAGTAAGGTTTATTTCAACTTTGAGAGATTTTTCCCAAACTCTGGCGTGGTAGGAAGAGTTTTGAGAGTACCATCATTGTAATAATGACATGAGGGATTGTTTTTCTTTCAAAAAGGAAGTTAGAGTCATATTAATGGTGACAGAGATCGTGGCATCTCTGGTCAAATAGGTTGTTCCTTATCCCCCCCCCAAAGGCAGTACACCCTTCAAACCCACATAGGTTGTAATATTAGTGCGGGAAGAATTGTAGAACCCTTGAAACTACTATATTACGATACCTTTTATTTAAAATAAGCCAGTAGTGAAATCGAAGCAACTCTGCTACATACGCTGGCAGGGCCAGGTTATTTGGGCGAGGTTAGAAACCTCCCAAACACTTACGGATATATTTTAATCGGTAGGGTAACCCAGAGATAATCTTCTGCATGGGAACTTATACGCTAGCAAGGGGGAGGTTTACAGAAACCAGAGTAATTCGATGGGGGGGGGGTAGAATAGGAAGGAATTTTTTTGTGGGAGAATCATCCACAAGGAGAATTGTCTGCGGGTTGAATTTCTGGTAAAACAGAATTTTCTCATCGAGGGAGAGGGGGTGGGGGTAATTTTCTTGAATCCGCTCTCTTTTTAGATCGCAGAACATTTAAGAAACTAGCATTTTATAATGTGTAGAGCATTAAGAGGCTGTGTTTAAATATATTACATGTCAAACAAGTTTTCAAATTACCAAGAAAACCTTAAATACTTACTTTTATTTTTCCTAGTTAATATATTTAAGAAATAATTTTCAAAGCATGATTACTAAAATACAAAATTATTTTTCTTTGGATATTTTTTTTAAACATTCGATTAAAATCTGTTTCTATTGTTATAAGACACTTTGCTTGTAATGTACTTTAATACACTCTCTGTATAAGGAAATTCAAACTTTGCTTTTGCTTCAAAAATTAAAAGAAATTAGTTTCTTTATAAAAAAAACAGTCATAAATATTATTTTAAACTACAATATTAAAAAAATTATGTTTGATTCCCACTTTAGATAATTTTTTTAGAGCTTGGGAATTATATAGTGGAGTCCGTTGTCTTTTATTTATTGTAAGAAGTTGTAGTGTAGTCTTAAGTGTGTAGGAAAATATAAGTGTTGGCTAGACTTGCATCTCACTGTTTACAATAGGTAAAAGTTCATATAGGGATGAAATCCTTAAAAAGACAGTGATTTTCACTAGCAGTGATACAATTGCACAAAAACTACTAGATATTTCGGTCAAATATGCAGTGTCCGTCATCAGTAGTAAAACTAAACTAAAACAATTAAAAACAATAGTTTAGGCTATATACGAACAATTGCTTATAATTGTTTTAGTTTAGTTTTACTACTGATGACTACTGAAGTAAAAAATCATCACTTTAATAGACCTCCTATAAATATAACTTTCAAACCACTCCAAATTCACTCATTTAATACTTAAGCATTCTAATCTTTGCAATAAAATTTTTAAATGGTTGTCAAACATAAAACACCAAAAATTAGTTATTTATCCACAATATCATGCAATATCATGCACATGCAATATTAAAAATCACTATAAGATAATGGATGCAGCACAGCCAGCCAGATCTCCTTGGAGGACCAAAGGGTGGCGGGCCGAAGGATGGGTACCCTTCCCCCTTCCAAAAGTAAAAGATTTATTCGAGTTTATCACAACAAAGAGGGTATGGACAAAGATGGTAAAGATTGGAAGCAACATAGTGACCAAGGTTAACTTTTGTACTCTGTCTCTGCAAACATATAATTTGTCCGATAGTGCTGTCATGTTACCTTTTTTCAACTGTTTCAACCCTTTCTTAACCCTTCCTAACACCACAATGCTCTTGTTTTATTTATGCTTTATGGGTATAATCTCTAAGTCTAAAAGTTATTATTATATTAAGTAATTTGTTTCTTATAGAAACTTGTCTCTATACATCAGAAACCATACTCAAGAATGACCTAACTCACACTTATTACCTTTCTTATGCAGTTGTTTTGTAAGAGTTCTCTTAAAAACTCTCAAAATATACTATTTTTCAAACATTCTGTCCTTAATCTTCAGTAACTTATCTCTGACTTTGTTTAAAACCATTAAAAAAATTATTATCATTCTATTAGCCCTCAGGACTATGTTATTTTTTCATCTTTATGATCGTATGACTAATTCTTCGTTACATAATAAATCAATCTTGACATCTTAAATATCAAAAGGATTTCCATTCTTTTCTATATCTTAACTGAAACTGTTAAAAGGCACACTCTTAAAAGGTTTTGCCTGTTCCTTTTAAATCGGTAGTTATCACTAATTAAGGTCTTATTCCTATCTTTGATTGGGACAAGTCCTGATTGACCATCTTTTCTTAATTTATTGCTCAATAAATGCCAGCTTTACTATTATTTCGTCTGGTTGAGTTTTGCAGATATTTGGAAATTTTATTGATTGTAAAAATAGACTTCAGAAGATTTTCGGTTAGGGAAGGAACCGGCCAAATTCCTATAAGTAATAACTTCAGTTCGTTTAAAAAATTTTATTGTTCGTTTTTATTTTTACTCATATTATGATTTATTCCAGGACCTGTTATTTCGATGCTTGATTTTGTTATATATTTTAATTTCTGTTCATTTGGGGTTTCGATTTTCTTTGAAATTGACGAATTGCGGTTTTAAGTTTGTTTCGCTATTGAAATTTATTCCTGATACTTTCAAATTCAATAGAGCTATTCACTTTTCTTTGAAAAACTTTTTTTTTAGAAATTTTTCTTAAAATTTGTTTCCTTTTTTTATCACCAAAGCTTTCTTATCATTTTCTCAAGTTTTACAGATTTTTGGGTTATGAAATGAAACATCAGGCTTTAATTTCTTTAAATTCTTAATTTATGTAATGTGATCTAAGTGCTTCCTTTTGTTGTATTCAATATACGTGCATTAATTTTGTTCAATGTGTAATCATGTTTTGTCTGATTCTTGACTTAAATTGTGAATCAGCAGTAATTCATAGATTGCAGTTTAAAAGAAATCCTTCTAGAAAATGTTCAAAAGATGGAGGAAAATGGTGGATAAAAGAAAAAATACCTATATATTAGCAATATCACTCAGCTAATTTTTCTGAGTATGTAAGTTCTTTTACTTGTGACCTCATTGTGAACGTTTGCTAGGTGTAGTGTAGAAAAGATTTCATTCTCAAAACCTATTTGTTTATAATGTGTGTGTGATTGTATTAAGTATCCTTCTCATCATTCCCTGAAAGCTATAGACTAGCTTTCTAACAAATATTCAAATATTTTAAATACGGTCTTTTGCAACCTGGATGAAAATAGCTTGTTTTGAAATATTTCCAAGTACCAATTTGAGTATACCAAAAATATTCAACAAATTTTGGATAAGCCCTTTTGACCTTTGAGGCGTACATATTTTCTTTTGATTAGGTTCATTGTCCCCCAACATTCTTCTGAAGTTTCTTTTGCAATGCTAAGGAAATAAAGCCTGGATGTGCTTGATTTCATTTGATGTAATTGATCATTTCAATACATATTTTCCATAACTTTCAACTTTATAATTTTAGTTGTTCCTGAATTAATTAAGATACTTCCTTTTGACCAATTGGATGCCCATAGTTTCTGTGAGCTCAGCACCCCCCCCCTCTAACTTCTCTGAACACTATAGTTCATTACCCTTAATTTTTCTTTAAATACTGAGGGCATGCTGTTAACATGATATGGATACATATAGTATGTATAGAATTTTTTTTAATTAAAACAAAATCCTCCTTATCAATCCTCAATATTTCCAACTTAATACCCGTAGTCATCTTAATATAAATACAGATATGCTCTTTTAACATCCAAGATATACCTTATGCTTTTTTGCATTAGGAGTAGTGGTCGTAGTAGTAGTAGTATTATTAGTCGTAGTATTAGTTTTACCGGCAGTAATAATAGCGTAGAAGTCAGAGTCTAAATCTGAGTAGTATTTCTAGTTGCAGCTCCAATCACAGCAGCTATTTTTCATAGTAACTAGCATTCTCTGTTAAATTCAAAGCTATTTACAATCACAAGGAGTCACAGAAGCAAGTAGTTGCAGTTATAAGTCAAAGACGCAAGTAGGTATAGTCAAAAGTATTTTGTAGTCTCAGTCGCAAGTATTCAGAGTTGTAGCCCAGAGTACTCGCTGTCACAAGTAGTCATCGTTAGAGTCTCAAATGGCCGTAGTCGTAAGGAATAACAGTAGCAAATAGTTGTATTCACTAGTTGTACTTTTTCAGAACCAAAAAGAATTTTATGGCTTTTGATTTATTTATTAGCCCTCTTAGCAGCCCTTCGATGTTAAAACTTGCTACCTTTAGTAATACCTTGTATCAGTTCAGGTACTCCTAGACACGTCTTTTTTATGACCTAGATGCACCTAAATTCCTTTAAATAGTGCAAAACCTGCCTCAAAATCCCATGAACGTTTCAATAAAATAGCCTTAACACTTCCTGATATATTTCAGATACTTCGTTTTGAGCACCTGGAACCTTCCCGAAAAATTTTCAACATCATTATGATCTTCCTTCTTGAAATATTACAGACAAGTCCTAATCACAACTTGGATTGACCTAAAATCTTTTTATTAAGTTCAATAGTAGCAGTAGCATTAGAAGTTCTAGTGATCGCAACAGTTACAGTCAAAGTTGCAATCAGAGTATTGCTTGTAGTATTGAAGTCATTGCCATAAGTAACTTAGCCACAGTCACAATTTGTCACTTATCAAGGAGTATCTATCACCTTGGTCAGAGTCGCAATAGCCATAGTTTGTAGTGAGAAGCTGACGCGGTTACAGTCAAAATAGTCTGGCTGAGTTTTACAAATTTTTGGAAATTTTGTTGATGGTACAAATAGACGTTAGAAGATTTTCAGCTAGGGAAGGTAGTGGCAAAATTCCTAATAATAATAACTTCAGTTCGTTTTAAGTTTGACTTTATTGTTTGTTTTTTATTTGATTCATATTATGATTTATTTGTTCCTCTATTCCCGGACCTGTTATTTCGATACTTGATTTTGTTACTTATTTTATTTCTGTTCATTTTGGGTTTCAATTTTCTTTGAAATTGACGATTGCGGTTTTAAGTTTGTTTCACTATTGAAATTTTTCCTGATAGTCTCGAATTCATATAGCTTTGGACTTTTCTTTGAAAAACTGATTTTCTTAGAAAGTTTTCTTAACAATTTATTTCCTTTTATATCACCAAGGCCTTCTTATCATTTTCTCAAGTTTTACTGATTTTTGGGTTAAGAAATGAAACATCAGGTTTAATTTCTTTAAATTCTTAATTCCTATAGGGTGATTTAAGTGCATCCTTTTGTTGTATTCAGTATATGTGCATTAATTTTGTTCAATTTGTAATCATGTTTTGTCTCATTCTTGACTTAAATTGTGATTCAACAGTAATTCATAGATTATAGTCTATAAAAAATCCTCCTTGGAAAATGTTCCAAAGATAGATGAAAATGGTGAATAAAAGAAAGTATATCTATATATTAGCACAATCACTCAGCTAAATTTCTTCTGAGTATGTAAGCTCTTTTATTTGTGACCTCATTGTGAACGTTTGCTAGGTGTAGTGTAGAAAAGATTTTATTCTCAAAACCTATGTGCTTATAAAGCGTATGTGACTGTGTTAAGTATCCTTCTCATCATTCCCTGAAAGCTATAAACTAGCTTTCTGACAAATATTCAAATATTCTAAATATACTCTTTTGCAACCTTGATGAAAATAGCTTATTTTGAAATTTTCCAAGTACCAATTTTGAGTACACAAAAAATATTCACACAAATTTTGAATAGAACCTTTTGACCGTTGAGACGTACATATTTTCTTTTGATCAGGTTCGTTATCCCCCCAACATTCTTCTGAAGTTTCTTTTGCAATGCTAAAGAAACAAAGCCAGGCTGTGCATGATCTCATTTGATGTAATTGATCAAATCGATAAATATTTTTATAACTTTCAACTTAATAAAGTTAATTGTTCCTGAATTACTTAAGATACCTCCTTTTGACCAATTGGATGCCCATAGTATCTGTGAGCTCAACACCACCCTCAAACTTCTCTGAACACAATAATTGAATACCCTTAATTTTTCTTGAAATACTGAGGGTATACTATTAACATGATATGGATACTTATAGTATGTATCGATTTATTCAAGTAAAAACAAAATCCCCCTGATCAATCCTCAACATTTCAACTTAATACCCGTAGTCATCTTGATATAAATACAGATATGCTCTTTGAACATCCAAGATACACCTTATGCTTTTTTGCAGTAGTAGTAGTGGTCGTAGTAATAGTAGTAGTATTTGTCGTATAGTAGTAGTACCGACAGTAATAATAGCGTAGCAGTCAGAGTCTTAATCTGAGTAGTATTTCTAGTTGCAGCTCCAATCACAGCAGCTATATTCATACTAACTAGCATTTTCCGTTAAACTCAAAGCTACTTACAATCACATGAATTCACAGAAGCAAGTAGTTGCAGTGATAAGTCACAGACGCAAGTAGGCATAGTCAAAAGTATTTCGTAGTCTCAATCGCAAGTATTCAGAGTTTTAGCCAAGAGTACTCGCTGTCACAAGTAGTCACCGTTACAGTCTCAAATGGCCGTAGTCGTAAGTAGTAACAGTAGCAAATAATTGAATTCACTTGTTATACTTTTTCAGAACCAAAAAGAATTTTGTGGCTACTGATTTATTTATTAGCCCCCTTAGCAGTCCCTCGAGGTTAAAACTTACTACCTTTAGTCATACCTTATGTTAGTTCAGGTACTCCTAGACACGTCTTTTTTATGACCTAGATGCACCTAAATTCCTTTAGGTAGTGCAAAACCAGCCTCAAAATCCCATGGATGTTTCAATAAAATAACCTTAACACTTTCTGATATATTACAGATACGTCGTTTTGAGCACCTGGAACCTTTCCAGAAAATGTTAAACTTCGTTATGATCTTTCATTCCTGAAATATTACAGACAAGTCCTAATCACAACTTGGATTGATCTAAAATCTTTTTATTAATTTCAAAAGTAGAAGTAGCATTAGAAATTCTAGTAATCGCAACAGTTATAGTTAAAGTTGCAACCAGAGTATTGCTTGTAGTATTGAAAGTGATTACCGTAAGTAATTTCAGCCGCAGTCGCAATTTGTCGCATTATCAAGAAATCTCTATCACCGTGATCAGAGTCACAAATAGCCATAGTTGTAGTGAGAAGTTGACGCCGTTACAGTCGAAATCATTTGCATTTGCATATAGAGGCAGATACAAGTAGTTTAATTCACATTTATCAAAGTGGTAGCTACAAATAGTAGTAGTTATATTCACAAGTAGTTACAGTTTCCGACACGAGCTTTTGAAGTAGCAAGTGTTCACGGTCACCAGTATTTATAGTTGTAGAAAAAACTATTTGTAGTCAAAGTTGCAATCAGAGTAGTAGTAGTAGACCTAAAAGTTTCAAGTTGATACACTCCTAAGTGTATCATTCCTAAGTTATTAAGGATGCGACTATTTGTTATCCAAGATCCACTTAGTGTCGTTGGATCATCTTAAACATACCTCGCAACATTTACTGAAGTGTTATTTTCATAACCTTAGCCTTTATTTACTCAACTGGAATGAAACAATCCTGTACTTCCCAGTAATATATGCTATGTGTAACAATTGGTAAACTGGATAGAGAGCAACTCTGGCCTTGGGCGTTTTGGGTTTTTTCCTTCCGCAGGAATAGACATTTAACTTTTTGACTACTTTGAACTAATTAGCAATTTCTAAGTTTTAATCAGTATTGAGGGAGGGCATCTCAAAATAGATATTTTCTGGAACTGGTTGCCCTTCTATCATTTTCAACGTGCCCCTCGAGCCTCGACAGGCCCAGAAAGTTTAAAATTAATAGCCTTACCCGTCCTGAGAAAGTAAAGTTACATCCTTTTGATAATCTGGATTGTGATTAGTGTCCTCTAACTTTGTTCTATATCCCACTAACCATTCACTGAAGTTTCCGCTTAACACCAACAGGATTTATGGACCCAAACAGAAGGAATTATTTCCCCTCTCCCGATACAGATTTCTATATTTAAACAATAAGCAAAAATATTTAAAACTGTTGCTCAAGGCCTTTGGGGTGGTAAAATTTGTCCCCAGAGGCTAGGAAACTGTTTTGACTTCATTTCTGATCTTTGAATCTTTTGACTATTCTGAAAAAAGTACACTTGATATTTTGATCAATACCGAGGAAGAATTAATGTGGATGATGGAGACTGGATGGCTTCCGATCACTTTTCAACATCCCCTCAATAAACCCTGAGAGTTTTAGCTCAATAACTTAAGCTGTTCAAGGGATACATTGCTGATATCCCTCTTGAGAGCCAGCCTGCACTTTAAAGTTTCAATTTTATTCAATATTTTTCTCAATATTTCCAGAAAACTACACCATAATAACCATACCTTTCTTAGAGACACAATGATCGAACATGTTCCTTTCTAAATCAATTTCATTTCAATAAATTTATGCACGAAATTAGTTCTTCAAAGAAAAGTAAAGAGATGTATTAAACCAAAATGATCAGAAATAAAATCAAATAACTTTCCTAGTGCAATACTCCCAAAATATAACCATCAATAAACAAATGCAACCCAAAACGGACAGAAATTATCAAAAAAAAACTCATTTGAAGCTGAGAGTACTTATTTAATCTAAAAAAAGAAAAAAAAACAAAAAAATGACAACCAAGGATATTGAACAAACCATCATATGATTGTAGATTGACAGTTCAATACACATATACTGTTATTTATCTCTTAAAAATTAAAAAATTGATTTATTAAAGCTAAAAAGGGAATTAAATTAATATTTATATATTTTTCAGTAAAGTATTACTTAAAATCTTGTCTTCAAAAGGCAAACATGCACTAAAGTTTAACTGTTAGTCCCAATTTCTTAAAATCTACTCCTGAAACATAAAGATTGTTTAAATGCAACAGAAAACTTTTTATTAAAGTTCTAAAAGCCTTACCGTAAAGAGCAAGGTATTAAACAAGATCAAAGAGCTTTCTTTTTTTTCAAAAATTCCACAATTCTAGTGTTGATTTTTGACAAAAACACACTTACCTATTCTGGAATTGTAATAAATTTCATATATTGTTTCTTCTAGCCCTAAGAATTTTTGTGTTACTATAACTTAAACTTTCCCATTTCATGAATCACAGCTTTGTTTCAAATGTTCACTTTTCTTATGTCAATTTTTGTCAACAGTCAAATTTTTCAACGAGCTTAAGTTTTCATATTCTCATAACAACTTTCAACGCGTTAGAAATGATAAGAATGATAAAGGTTTAAGATTGATTTCTCTCTCATCTTAACCTTTTTCTATATTTATCTGAATTTATTCTAATATTTTATTTAGCTAAGTAGATTTACTTGATGTATTAAAAAACTATTCACCGTCTTGTAAAACAACCGATCAGTTCTTATGAATGAGGGTTGGTTTATTGTATTTCAGGGGAAGTGAGGGGATGTGCAAGATAGCTCAAACATGTTTCCTAATTTTTAAGCTCGGTATTAGTCTTCATATAAATATAGCTAGGGGCTAAGGAGGAGTAGAAATAAATCTTAAAGTCAAAATGGATATTGAAGAGTCTAGCTTTGATTATCCGAATATTGGACAGTTGATGTTAATGTAATTTAAGCAAACAGTGGCTCGTGCTAATACTAAGCAAAATCCTAAGAGATAGTAGTTTTGTAAATCTAATGGCCTTTTTTCTATATACCTGATTTTGTCTTAAATACAAAGGCCTTGATAAACCGCACGAGATTCGAGATTGCGTCTTCACAGCGCCGTACTCCTTACCTACTTCCAATGAAACTATGAAACCAACCACGGATAACAGCGACAAAACAACAACAAGGGAGTAGATAAAAGCGAAAATGCCTTACTAAGTTGGCATTCAGAAGGCTACTACATTAAAAGTGGCTCCGGGACCAAAAAGAGAAGGGACGCCCAAATCGTTATCTATCTCTGAATATTCATTATTTACTCAACAAGGTTAAAGGACAAACCCCAAATTTATTATTATTCTGTTGATATACAATATTGATAATAAATAGATAAATAATGAAAATAATAAATCTAATATAACTGATATGGAACGATCCGGTCCTTCTCACCAAACAACGCCCTTTACTGAAATGCAATTAAATATTAACTAAATCCTTGAAGTATTAATATAATTTCAAAGATGACAATTCTTCTCCTGTGTGATTTCATAGCTTGAACATATTTCCTCACATACCCCCCCTCTCCTTATTGAAGGCTTGCCAACAGACTCCAAAGTCAAAACCACGGTTTTGACTTTGGTCAAAACCGTGCTAAAACAACTTTTTTTTAGAAAAGGACAAAATGGTAATTTCACAGCCACATAAAGCCATTGCAAAAATTTGGTCCAGCTACAGACTAACTAGTCACTTATCCAACCTATAAAATTTAAGGCAAGGGGATACTAATACCCAAAACAGCAAAACAAGTTAACCCACCAAGGAAGGGTTGGTAGTTTCTGGACGATCTAACCACCTTATCCGTTTCTAAGGATCAAAACCAGGGCCACAAATAAAAAATTGAAACTAAATGTAGCGATAAAATTTTATGACTATATGCTGATTGTGGTAATAAAGATTGACCGCGTCAAATGAAATACTACGCTTTAAGGCTGTGAACTTACACCTTATAAGTTCTCCGATAGCGCCACTTAGAGCGCTAAGGGCTGTGCCATATGTAATATTTTGATTTAAAGTGGTGTACCGATCGCGCCAGTTCTTCCGGGGTGATTTTTCTTAGGCTGTTTAGGCAAGCTATAAAAATAATGAGAAAATTAAATTTATGATCGCGCCACAGCAATGGGGAGTAAAGTAAATCTATGACCGAGCCATCGTCAATCATTGAGAGAAAATAAAATGTGTAGCTATATAAATGTAACCTCTTTTCCTTGAGCTATCTGGAGATCAGATCTCTGGGAGCGCTACCTTGGAGGTATGCGAACTAATTATCTGTCGTGCGACTAGATACAGACATATAAAATGAAATAAAACACAAGTAGAAAAGCAATAGTTTTATTGTAACTTACATATTTAGGTGTACAGCGGTAGTTCACTTCAAATGACAACGACAAAGGCAAGGATAAATTGGCTCTCAAAGATAATGTTGATGGCAATAGAGACAATCCATAATTGAAACGAAAAACAGTTTGTTTCACTATATCACACAAATAAAACTCCTGCGCTTTACTAGCTTTTTTCACGATTTTCCCAAGTCCTGTGGAGGGGGCCGCTTTTTTTGTAATTATGTTCGCAAACTCACTACATTATACGGACTATTCGTCCAATAATTTGTTTTAAATGTTTCTGATGATTCTAACGTTCACACTCTCTTATAACTTAGACTTCCTGCAAAACATTGTATTTAGTAGTTTTTTTATTATCAATCTTCTCGGCGAAATTCAAAAACATCCCCCGTGGTTAGCGCCGAGTTTTGGCTGGAACTGAAAGGCAGTTTTTCTTTATGCTGATTAAGAATTCAGACTCTTGGAAACGGTATTTGAACTCAACTAGGGGACGTTTAATTTCCGTCGGAATTATCTTTAGAAAAAAAGGAATTTTATTTTTTGTATTTTAAATATATCACATTTACTCACGGTACATATTCCCCTTCCCATTATTTAATGACGTCCCGTCATTAGGACTTGCTTGCCCTTGGGTTTTTGAAATATTCGCGATTTGTTTACTATTTGTCCTAAGTAATTTTAATTGACATTGTATTATTTTATACTTTTATGTAAACTTAATCAGGATTGCTAAAATTTTTCTCTATTACTTTTCTTATTTTATTATACATCCCTATCTAAAGTTCATCTACCGGACTAAGATTATTCATGGTTCTAGCTGAGCTACTATACTAAAGATTTTTTTTTCTACATCTAACACTGATTACTTTTACATTTCCAACAAGGTTGGGGCTATTCTACCTTTACATAAGATTTTTTTTTGATTTTGCTGACTATAGGGCACACTGCTTCCTATCTATGCTACAGTAAATGAATAGTACGACAACGCTACACCTAACTATCTGAACATCTAACACTGCATATAAGAACGATTTAAAACACACAATATTATGTTTACCACGTTCACTGGTAAACATTAGGACACTTTCACTGGGGATGTTTGCTATGTAATATTAATGATAAAATATTGGAATTTTTGAGTTATCAAAGTTATTAAGATGTAACGTATGTAAATTTACACCTATTTCATCACCTTCGTGTCTCTTTAGCGTACTCAATCCTTCTGTTGTAAATTATGGTCCTTCACTCTTTTCGTCTTGGCAAAATTTTTAAAGCACTTACAATATAGTTTCTTCATGGAACAGTTCGAGCATGATTGTGTTCACACGACAAGCTTTCTCTAATTGTCACTGGGGAACGATACTTCCAACTACAGGTGTGGGAATATGCTATCAGAGTTCATTCTCACCTGCTTTTTGAGAGTTCTTAGGGTGCCTTATCATTAAGGGGTTGAACACTGGGATTGCGTTCATTTTCTTCTCAGCATATCATTCTTGGGATATTTTAAAGCACATAGATAATGTAATTCTCGTATAAAATTGTTCATTCGTGCACTTAGAGATTATAGTTCTCTTATAAAATTGTTAGTGCATGGCTTGCGTCTATTAACCTTTGCGGTGATTCCTTGGTTAATCACAGGGGAATTGGTGTTTGTATTTGGAACAGGTCGATATCAAACTATAATGACTCCTTCAACATATTGTCTTTTAACTTGTGGGAGGGGTGGATTGTCACTGAGATATTAGTAACTGGGGTTAATTTTAGTTTCTGTAATTCAATGGTTGATTTCCAGGTCCATTTTTCAGTGATTATCTCGTAATATTTATGGGATAACAGATATACTAACTTTTTGCATTTGATAGTGGTGATAGGATGGATTTCGAGAGATGGTCGAAAGGGATTCGATGCGTGAATCTGTGAAACATAAATAATTTTTGGGATCATCAAATATCACAACTATACAGTCAAATGGTTCATGGGTCCATTAGGATTATCATGGGTGATATTTAGGTACTTATATCTTGTACTGGTTGATGGGACTCTCAGAATTTATGTGATTATATAGTTCAATAATGCACTGGATACTGATATTCAAATATAGTGTTACCAGATACGTAATATGGTTCGTGGTCGAGGAAACAACGATCAAAAGGTAACTGTAATCTTCATAAATGAAGCTAGGACGAAACTTGCCTGGAGTCTATGGTGAGTACTCTTCGTTGGTTGAGGTTTGATGAAAATAGATGCTACTAGGTTGTATCCGCACTGGACAAATCATTGTAATGATCGATTTCCAATATGTCAATCCACTTCCTGTAATAGAAATAGCGAGGCAGAATCACACGTTCTTTAAAATCAAGGATTCATAATACATAATAAACAGTACGATTAGGTGCATTTTGGGTTGAATGTAACCCTACAAGACAACCTTAAATAGATACACTAACATTACTACATGAATATTGGCTTTAATAAAACGACATTATTATCATGTTGGTTTCAGATACATATAATTCCCATTGGGAAATCTAAAACAGAGATGTCTTCAAATTTGTTTTGAGAAATGAAACAACGATACAAGGCTTATTTAATTCTTCAATACTTATTTAATTCTCCCTTAGATTTAAAATAATCCTTTAAACATAAGTGACCCTACATTGTTAAATTTGAGGTCTCAGTTTACAACATTTTTAATGCCTTCATTGTTCACGCACGTCCGTGCTGTTCAAGAAACGCATGTTGCAACGTCATAGCCACACGGTTTTACGTAAACGACACTACAATAAGGGAACAAGACATAACAAGGACGAGTGGAGACCCCTATAACCACTCGTTTTAATTTCTTTTAATTTCCAGAACTTTTAATTTCTGGTCAAACGAGCCCTCTCCCGATATTCTAGGGCCATCGGGTCGTTGAAATCATCCCTGAAAAAAAACCAACGAACAGAAAGAAAAACTAACAAATGAACACGCATCTGTTATCTTTCTTCTGGCAAAAAATACAAAATTCCAATTTTTGTGGATAGGAGCTTGAAACCTGCACGATAGGATTCTCTGATACGCTGAATATGATGGGAAATAAAAAACTTAATATAAGGTATGTATTAGGACAAGGTTAGAAAGGTTAGGTTAGTTGGGTAGAGAATATACTGTTATTACTGTGAAAATGGAACATCAGAAATAGGAACGCTGTATATGTTGAATTAGGCCTGTTTATTGTTTTGATTGCTTTATTTTTTTTCAGTTTCCTAGTAAAAATTTCCGGTCTTTTTGTTTTTATAAATTTATCATGGAAAGAGAAATTTTCTTCAAAAGTATTTAAAATTTTCTCAAGTTTAATTGCCAACTTAACTTAGGATCCCACTTAAATCGTTGGAGTATGGTTATGTAGTGCTGTCAACGCTTCTTTACTCCCAGTGAATTTTTATATGGACAGTTCATATATGAACATTAGAATAAATTAAAGACAATGAAAACCAGAATTATTTTGACACCTTGAACGCATGTAATATCTTTTGATTTAGGTTCAATATCTTCCTGAACATTCCTTGAAAGTTCCAACTTAATACCCTTAACCTTTTGTAAGATATTGCGGATACAACGCTATAAGAACTAGACCAACTCAGAGTTTTCTTTATAGTTCAATATCCCACAAAAAATTCCCACGGAATTTTTAACTAAGTACCGCTAGCTGTCCCAAAGACACTGTAGATACAACCTTTTTTACAATCCAGATACACATAGTGTCTCTCCATCTTCTTTAAGGTCCGGCTCAGAGTTCAAGGAACTTTCAACCAAAAACTCATAACCGTTCCTGAGATCTTTCTAATGAGCTTTTTTAAAACTAGATGAACATAGTTTCTTTTTTTTAGTTCAATATGTCCCTCAGTATTTTCTTAAGGTTTAATTTTTTGGGAGTCTGGCTCGAATTATCATATAATTGTCATTGTCGTAATCTTACTTTCATTCCCTCTAAATTATTTTCCCTCTAAAATAAAAAACAACAACAGGAATCTAATCTTTTAGAATTCACTAGACAAGATCCGAAGAAACACTGAATGAAAGACCGAATCTGAAACCAAAGAAAAAAAAGATTTTACCGAAGAGATTGTTCAAGAGTTTTGCCTATTAATACTTTTTGCTCTTCTGCCTTTTTGGTTTTCATTAGATATTTTAATAGGTTCTCATAAATTTGATTGGGTGCAAATATCAAAAGAGTCTTTTAGTATTAAATTCTTATAAATTGGGCTTAATGAAATGTCTCTGGGGTCCCTATTTATATGTCCCTATTAACCGTCTATCTATGATATTTTCAATAAGCTTTATTGAGTAGCTATTGCAGAATAAAATATTTTTGATATAACTTAATACAGAATTTACCTGACTAAAGAGATTATTAGCCCACTTTTAACAGAAGGAGGGTGATTTGATGAGAAGTGTAGATACCGATCATTATGGGTTGGCTTTCTGTATATAGAAAATCCAAGGCTAGGAGTATTTTTTATAATCAAAACATCCAAAAAAGGCATCTTTTCTGAATCTTCTAGTTCCATTGTGAACTGGAGGTTTGAATCAAAAGAATTTAAATGTACCAAAAAATCTCCAAGAGAGTCCTGTCCATGTTCCAAAACAGAAAGAATATCATCAACAAAACGAAACCTGAGGGATTATTTTAAGTGGAAACTATTCAAAGCAGATTATTCTATGAAATCCATGTAAAAATTTGCTAAATAAGGAGATAATATAGTGCCCATGGATAGGCCCATAATTTGAAAGAAAAATTTATCTCGGAGCTTAAAATACGAATAAAACTTGTTGCAAAGACGAACAAGCGTCATTATTGTGTTAATTTCAAAGTTTTGTAATCTTACCAATCAGAATTTTCCTCTAATTTTCTTTGTAAGACCTGCTCACATTTATGGACATCGCATGAAGTGTACATAGAAAGTGTATCGAAACTAGATAAGATAGTTTTTTCTGTTGTACTTTATAATTTTAACTTCTCAACAAGATCTATAGAATTTTTATGTAAGATTTCTGTGTGCTTAAAAGAGGCTTAAAAATTGTGGCCAAGAACTTTCCTACACCTGTAGCTGGAGAACAATAACATGCTACAATAGGACGTAATGGAATATCCTTCTTATGGATTTTAGGCAGACCATAAAACTTTGGGGCTGTACATCCCCTGGGGTAAAATTTTTTGTACATTTGATGGGTAATTAGTGTACTATCTTTTAAAAATTCCTAATTCTTTTCTCAACTGCTATGTGTATTTGTCTGTGGAATCACTTTTTATTCCTTTGTAAGTATTTTATCCATTAAAAGTGTATTAGCTTTCATTTCATAATCTGCAGAATTCATAATTACTACTGTGTTTTCTTTGTCTGCTCTTTTTATTACTGTATTTTAATCTTTTTTTATGTTCCAAGGGATTTTAATTTCTTCTTTTGACTGAGTTGAAAGCGACAAAGATGGCCTATAATCAAGAATAATCTTTACCATTTCACCTCTGAGTATGTCCGGATTTTCATCTTCCCCACGAGAGCTAAAAATAGCAGACTCCACACCCGTAATAATTTCTGATCTATTTACGGTTGTTTCAGCAATTACAAATTTTGGCCCTTTTGAAATAATACTTAGCTCCTTGGATGTAAAAGCCTTAGAGGATAGATTTTCGAAGGGAGGGACGGGACAAAATCTAGGAAGGAAAATAAGTTTTTGTTGAAACTGTTGAAATTCCAGTTTTGAGACTTTCTCCGATAAGCGAGTTTTTGCTAAATGGAAAACGTGTTGGAAAGACATTGTGAAATATGTAAAATAAGGTGAAAATCTTTAACAGATAAAATCTGATATATAAATATTTGAAATTAAATATTTTATTACTAAGGACGTATCTTTTGAATCTATGGTCTTTTAAAATATGTGTTAAAGTTTTGAAACCCTTTCTCTGGATAAACGGGCCTTCAGATTTTGTGCCTAAATGAAGGTTGAAACATAAAGAAGGTGGAAGAATTCGATGCCTTTTGCAAGTTTCAAAAAATTAAATTGACAAATAAGATTTGCATGTTTTTTTAACAGAATTTAAAAAATCTAATACAATATTGGTCCAATGCTCCCCGTAAGCTTGATATAAATACTTTTTAAGACCACACTGGCTATATATGACGTAAGAAGCTTAGACAGGAAAGAAAATAATAAATGATAAATGAAACCAAAAAAGGGTGAGAAAACGAGGATTTTGTAAGCGAGTGGTAATATATGAAGACGAAAACCCAGCAAATATTTTGACAAAGCCCTTTACCAAGTCGCCCTCAGTGCTAAAAAAAGCAAAAAACAAAAAAAGAAACCAGCAAGAATCTAACCTTTTAGAGTTCACTAGACAAGATCCGAACAAACACTGAATGAAAGATCAAAGCTGAAACCAATGAAAAAAAAGATTTTACCAAACAGATTGTGCAAGAATCTTTTGCCTAGCAATACTTTTTGCTCTTCTGCCATTTCGGTTTTCATTAGATATGTTAATAGGTTCTCTTAAATGTGATTGGGTGCAAATATCAAAAGAGGCTTTTGGTATTAAATTGTTATAAATTGGGTTTAATGAAATGTCTCCGGTGTCCCTATTTATGGCAAAATTCCAGTTTGTATATTTTTTTTATCTCAATTACCTCTTTGAAAGATTGCAGCAGGCCATTTAAAGTAGATATTAAAGTTTCCTCCTCAAAAAGAACAAGATGTGTATGGTTTTCAAGAATATGCTGGGCCAATTCGGAATCAAAGTTTTCATTTTTATTTTTCAATCTCAGGGACTTGTCTTTTGAAGTTTCCTGTTCATGCAAACGGTCACCAAGTTGTTGATGGGTCCTACCAATGTAAAATTTCCCACAAGAACACGGGATTCTGTAGACACCACTACCCAGTACATGGTCAGTTTTATCTTATCATGAGTTGAAAAAATTTTCAACTTTTACAGTAGATATTACAGTAGATATATCTAGTAGATATAGTAGATACAGTAGATATTTACAGTAGATATTAAAGTTGCCTCCTTAAAAAGAACAAGATGTGTAGCATTTCCGAAAATATGCTGGGTCAATGCAGAATCAAAGTTGCCATTTTATTTTCTTAATCTCAGGGACTTATCTATTGAAGTTTTGTGTTCATGCAAACTTTCACCAAGTTGTTGATGGGTCCTACCAATGTAAAATTTCCAACATGAACACGGGATTCTGTAGACAACACTACCCAGTACATGGTCAGTTCGACCTATTCCTGAGTTGAAAAAATGTTCAACTTTTTGTTCACTTTTAAAAGAAACAGAGAGATTGTGTTTATTTAAAATTTTTCTAAGTTTATCACTAAGTTTTGAAATGTATGGTAGAGTGGTGAAAGTTTTTTCTCAAGTGCTGGAACGACTGAAAAGCGGGACAGGCTCCCTATTTTCTTGTTTTATCTTTTGTAATCGTCTATCTATCAATAGGGTTTATTGGATAGCCATTGCAAAATAAAATATCTTTGATATAATTTAATTCAAAATTTACATAATGAAGTGAACAGATTTCTAAAACTCTTTCGACTAAAGAGATTATTACCCCTCTTTTAACAGAAAGAGGATGACTTGACGAGAAATGTAGATACTGATCATTATGGGTCGACTTTCTGTATATAGAAAATTCAAGACTAGGAATATTTTTTATAATCAAAACATCCAAGAAAGGCAGCTTTCCTGAATCTTCTAGTTCCAATGTGAACTGGAGGTTTGAATCAAAAGAATTTAAATGTACCAAAATATCTCCAAGAGAGTCCTTTCCATGTTCCCAAAAAGAAAGAATATCATCAACGAAATGAAACCAGAGGGAGCGTTTTAAGTGGAAACTATTTAAAGCAGATTTTTCTATGAAATCCATGTAAAAATTTGCCAAATAAGGAGATAATATAGTGCCCATGGATAGGCCCATAATTTGAAGGAAATATTTATCTCGGAGCTTAAAATACGAAGAAAACTTAATGCAAAGATGAACAAGCGTCATTATTGTGTCAATTTCAAAGTTTTGTAATCTTACCAAGCATAATTTTCCTCTAATTTTCTTTATAAGTCCTGCTCAGATTTATGGACATCGCATGAAGTGTACATAGAAACTGCATCGAAACTAGATAAGATGGTTTTTTCTGTTGTACTTTGAAATTTTAACTTCTCAACAAGATTTATAGATTTTTTTTATGTAAGACTTCTGTGTTCTTAAACGAGGCTTAAAAATGGTGGCCAAGAACTTTCCTACACCTGTAGCTGGAGAACTATAAATGCTACAATAGGACTTAACGTAATATCCTTCTTATGGATTAGAGGCAGACCATAAAGCTTTGGGGCTGAAAATCCCCTGGGGTAGAATTTTGTGCATATTTGAGGGTTAATTAGTGTACTGTCTATTTAAAATTCCTAATTCTCTTCTCAACTGCTCTGTGTATTTGTCTGTGGGATCACTTTTTATTTCTTTGTAAGTATTTTTACCGATTAAAAGGGTATTTGCTTTCATTTCATAATCTGCAGAATTCATAATTACTGCTTTGCTTCCTTTGTCTCTACTTGTAATTACTGTATTTTTATCTTTTTTAAGTTCCGGAGGATTTTAAATTCTTCTTTTGACTGAGTTGAAAGCGACAAAGATGGCCTATAATAAAGGATACTCTTTACAAGTTCACTTCTGAGTAGGTCTGGATTTTAAACCTCCCCACGAGAGCTAAAAATAGCAGACTCCACGCCCATAATAATTGCTGATGTATTTACGGCTGTTTGAGCCATTGCAAATTTTGGCCCTTTTGAAAGAGTGCTTAGCTGCTTGGATGTAAAAGCCTTAGAAGATAGATTTTTGAATGGAGGGCCAGAACAAAATCTAGGAAGGAAAATCGGTTGTTGTTGAAACTGTTGAAATTCCAGTTTTGAAAATTTCTCCGATAAGCGAGTTTTTGCTAAATGAAAAATGTGTTGGAAAGACCTTTGTGAGATATATAAAATTTGTTGAAAATCTTTAACAGATAAAATTTTATATAATAAAGATTTGAAATTAAATATTTTATTACTAAGAACGGATCTTTTGAATCTATGGTCTTTTAAAATATGTATTAAGGTTTTGAAACCCATTTTCTGGATAAACAGGCCTTCAGATTGTGTGCCTAAATAAAGGTTGAAACGTAAGAAGGTGGAAGAATTCGATGCCTTTTGCAAGTTTCTAAGAAATTAAACTGACAAATAAGATTTGCATGTTTTTTAACAGAATTTAAAAAATCCAAAACAATATTTGTCCAATGCTCCCCGCAGCTTGACGTAAATACTTTCTAAGACCACACTGGCCATATATGACGTATGAAGCTAAGAGAGGAAAGGAAATAATAAATGATAAATAAAACCAAAAAAAGGGTGAGAAAACAAGGATTTTATTTCGACAAAGACCTTCGCCAATTCGTCCTCAGTCCTGAAAAAAAAAGAAAAAAAAAAAAAAAAAAAAAAAAAAAAAAAAAAAAGAATATAACCCTTTAGAGTTCACTAGACAAGATCCGAACAAACACTGAATGAAAGACCAAAGCACAAAACAATGAAAAAAAAGCATTTTACGGAAGAGATTGGGCAAGAATCTTTTGCCTAGCAATACTTTTTGCTCTTTTGTCATTTCGGTTTTCATTAGATATGTTAGTCTACATGTAGTGGTGTCTACAGAATCCAGTGTTCATGTGGGAAATTTTACATTGGAAGGACCCATCAGAAACTTGTTGAAAGTTTGCATGAACAAAAAAATTCAATAGATAAGTCCCTGAGACTGAAAAATAAAAATGACAACTTTGATTCCACATTGTCCCAGCATATTTTCCAAAATCCTACACATTTTGTTCTTTTTGAGGAGGCAACTTTAATATCTACTGTAAATGGCCTTCCGTAGTCTTTCAAAGAGGTAATTGAGATAGATTAAAAAAATATATAAACAGGAATTTGGCAATAAGTCGGGACACCGGACACATTTCATTAAGCCCAATTTATAACAATTGAATACTAAAAGACTCTTTTGATATTTGCAACCAATCAAATTTAAGAGAACCTATTGACATATCTAATGAAAACCGAAATGGCAGAAGATCAAAACGTATTGCTAGGTAAAAGATTCTCGCATTATCTCTTCGGTAAAATACTTTTTTTCATTGGTTTCGGCTTTGGTCTTTCATTCAGTGTTTGTTCAGATCTTATCTAGTGAACTCTAAAAGGTTAGATTTTTTTTTTTTTTTTTAGCACTGAGGACAAATTGGCGAAGGTCTTTGTCGAAATATCAACTGGTTTTTCGTCTTCAAATTTTACCACTGGCTGACAAAATCCTCGTTTTCTCACTCCTTTTTGGTTTTATTTATCATTTATTATTTCCTTTCCTCTCTTAGCTTCATATGTTATGTATAACCAGTCTGGTGTTAGAAATTCTTTACGTCAAGATTACTGGGAGCATTGGACCAATATTGTTTTAGATTTCTTAACTTCTGTTAAAAAAACTTGCATATCTTATTTGTCAATTTAATTTTTTGAAACTTACAAAAGCCATTGAATTCTTCCACCTTCTTTAATTTTTAACCTTCATTTAGGCACACAATATGAAGGCCCGTTTATCCAGAGAATGGGTTTCAAAACTTTAACACATATGTTAAAACACCATAGATTCAAAAGATACGTCCTTAGTAAGAAAATATTTAATTTCAAATCTTTATTATATCATATATTATCTGTTAAGGATTTTCACCAAATTTTACATATCTCACAAGGGTCTTTCCAACACGTTTTCTATTTAGCAAAAAGTCGCTTATCGGAGAAATTTTCAAAACTGGAATTTCAACAGTTTGAACGAAAACGGATTTTCCTTCCTAGATTTTGTCCTGACCCTCCATTGGAAAATCTATCCTCTAAGGCTTTTACATCCAAGCAGCTAAGTATTCTTTCAAAAAGACCAAAATTTGCAATGGCTGCAGCCGTAAATACATAAGAAATTATTAAGGGCGTGGAGTCTGCTAATTTTAGCTCTCGTGGGGAGGTTGAAAATCCAGACCTACTAAGAGGTGAAACTGTAAAGAGTATTCTTGATTATAAGCCATCCTTGTCGCTTCAACTCAGTCAAAAGAAGGAATTAAATCCTCCGGAACTTAAAAAAGATAAAAATACAGTAACTACGAGAGCAGACAAAGGAAACACAGTAGTAATTATGAATTCTGCATATTATGAAATGAAAGCAAATAACCTTTTAATGAATAAAAATACTTACAAAGAAATAAAAATTGATCCCACAGACAAATACACACAGCAGTTGAGAAAAGAATTAGGAATTTTAAAAGACAGTACACTAATAACCTCTCAAATGTACAAATAGTGTTACCCCTGGGGATCTTCAGCCCCAAAGTCTTATAGTTTGCCTAAAATCCATAAGAAGGATATTCCTTTATGTCCTATTGTAGCATGTTATAGTTCTCCAGCTACAGGTGTAGGAAAGTTCTTGGCCACCATTTTTAAGCCTCTTTTAAGCACACAGAAATCTTACATAAAAATTTCTATATATCTTACTGGGAAGTTAAAATTTCAAAGTACAACAGAAAAAAACATCTTATCTAGTTTCGATGCAGTTTCTATGTTCACTTCATGCGATATCCAGAAATGAGAGCAGGCCTTACAAAGAAAAAAAGAGGAAAATTTTGCTGGGTCTGATTACAAAACTTTGGAAATTGACAAAATAATGACGCTTGTTCGTTTTTGCAACAAGTTTTCTTCGTATTTTAAGTTCCAAGATAACTTTTTCCTTCAAATTATGGGCCTATCCATGGGCACTGTATTATCTCCTTATTTGGCAAATTGTTACATGGATTTCATAGAACAATCTGCTTTTAATAGTTTCCACTTAAAACACTCCCTCTGGTTTCGTTTCGTTGATGATATTCTTTCTGTTTGGGAACATGGACAGGACTGTCTTGGAGATTTTATGGCACATTTAAATTCTTTTGATTCAAATCTCCAGTTCACAATGGAACTAGAAGATTCAGTAAAGCTGCCTTTCTTGGATGTTTTGATTATGAAAAATACTCCTAGTCTTGAATTTTCTATATACAGGAAGCCGACCCATAATGATCGGTATCTACACTTCTCGTCGAATCACTCTCCTTCTGTTAAAAGAGGTGTAATAGTCTCTTTATTCGACAGATTTTTAAAAATCTGTTTACTTAATCATGTAAGTTCTGAATTAAATTATATCAAAGATATTTTTTTCTGCAATGGCTACCCAATAAACCTTATTGAAAATATCAAAGATAGACGATTAAAAAGATAAAACAAGAAAATAGGAAGCGCGTCCCCCTTGATTAAATCGTTCCGGCAATTGAGAAAAAAACTTTTACCACTCTACCATACATTTCAAAACTTAGTGATAATCTTGGAAAAATTTTAAATAAACACAATCTCTCTGTTTCTTTCAAAAGTGAACAAAAAGTTGAACATTTTTTCAACTCAGGAAAAGATAAAACTGACCATATACTGGGTAGTGGTGTCTACAGAGTCCCGTGTTCATGTGGGAAATTTTACAATTTAATTTTTTAGAATTCTTCCACCTTGTTTACGTTTCAACCTTCATTTAGGCAGACAGTCTGAAGGCACGTTTATCCAGAGAATGGGTTTCAAAACTTTAAACACATATTTTAAAAGACCATAGATTAAAAAGATACGTCCTTAGTAATAAAATATTTAATTTCAAACATTTATTATATCATATTTTATCTGTTAGAGATTTTCACCAAATTTTACATATCTCACAAAGGACTTTCTAACATGTTATCCATTTAGCAAAAACTCGCTTATCCGAGAAATTTTTAAAACTGGAATTTCAACAGTTTCAACAAAAAGCAGATTTTCCTTCCTAGATTTTTTTGTCCTGGCCCTCCATTGGAAAATCTATCGTCTAAGGTTTTACATCCAAGGAGCTAGGTATTCTCTCAAAATGACCAAAATTTGCAATGGCACAAACAGCCGTAAATACATCAGAAATTATTACGGGCGTGGTGTCTGCTTTTTTTTAGCTCCCGTGAGGAGGCTGAAAATCCAGACCTACTCAGAGGTGAAATTGTAAAGAGTATTCTTGATCATAAGCCATCTTTGTCACTTTCAACTCAGTCAAAAGAAGAAATTAAAATCCTCCGGAACTTAAAAAAAGATAAAAATACAGTAATTAAAAGAGCAGACAAAGGAAACACAGTAGTAATTATGAATTCTGCAGATTTTGAAATGAAAGCAAATACCCTTTTAATGGATAAAAATACTTACAAAGAAATAAAAGTGAACCCACAGACAAATACACACAGCAGTTGAGAAAAGGATTAGGAATTTTAAAAGACAGTAAACTAATTACCCCTCAAATGTACAGAAAATTCTACCCCAGGGGATGTTCCTCCCATAAGTTTTTATGGTCTGCCTAAAATCCATAAGAAGGATATTCCGTTACGTCCTATTGTTGCATGCTATAGTGCTCCAGCTCCAGGTGTAGGAAAGTTCTTGGCCACCCTTTTTTAAGCCTCTTTTAAGCACACAGAAATCTTACATAAAAAATTCTTTAGATCTTGTTGAGAAGTTTAAATTTCAAAGTACAACAGAAAAAAATATCTTATCTAATTTCGATGCAGCTTCTATGTACACTTCATAAGATGTCCATAAATGTGAGCAGGCCTTAAAAAAAAAATTAGAAGAAAATTCTGCTTGGTCAGATTACAAAACTTTGGAAATTGACACAATAATGACACTTGTTCATCTTTGCAACAAGTTTTCTTTGTATTTTAAGTTCCGAGATAGATTTTTCTTTCAAATTGTGGGCCTATCCATGGGCACTGTATTATTTTCTTATTTGACAAATTTTTACATGGATTTCATAGAACAATCTGCTTTGAATAGTTTCCACTTAAACACATCCCTCTGGTTCGTTTCGTTGATGATATTTATTCTGTTTGGGAACATGGGCAGGACTCTCTTGGAGATTTTTGGTACATTTAAATTCTTTTGATTCAAACCTCTAGTTCACAATGGAACTAAGAGATTCAGAAAAGGTGCCTTTCTTGGATGTTTTGACTTAAAAAAATACTCCTAGCCTGGAATTTTCTATATACTGAAAGCCGAACCATAATGTTCGGTATCTACACTTCTCGTCAAATCACCCTCCTTCTTTTAAAAGAGGGGTAATAATCTCTTTAGTCGACAGAGTTTTAAAAATCTGTTCACTTAATCATGTAAATTCTGAATTAAATTATATCAAAGATATTTTATTCTGCAATTGCTACCCAATAAACAACTACTACTACTACTACTAAAAACTCATCACAACACCAAGTCGCCTGAGGCCAACACAGCTACGCACGCTCCTCCTCCACCCCAATCTATTCAAAGCTTCCCTTTTTACACCCGCCCACAAAGTTTTGAATTTCCTTAATATCTTTCTTTATGACGTTCTCCCAACTCAGACGAGAACGACATGTTTTCCGTTTAGCCCTAGATGGTTGGCTGAAAAGAAAAATCTTCGGCAATCTGTCATCCTTCATCCGTACAACGTGCCGTAGCCACCTCAACCTTTCTTTCATTATAGCCCCAGAGAGTGGTATTGAACAACATTGTTCGTATAGCGTATTGTTTGAAATACGGTCAGTCAGTCAGGTACCCAGAACGATCATTAAGCAATTTCTCTGGAAAACATCTAGCAAATCTTCATCTGCTTTTCAGAGCGTCCATGCTTCAGAGCCATATTTGACCACTGTCATCACTGTAGCTTCTAATATTCCAATCTTGGTTTGCAGACTTATCTTCCTATTCTTCCAAACTTTTTTAACAGTGAAAGAGCATCCTGAGCCTTTGCTATTCTACTTTAAACATCTTCACTGCTCCCATCACCTTTACTAATAATACCACCAAGGTAAGTGAAGCTGCCAACCTGATCAATTTTTTCATTACCCAGCGTCACCTTTTCATCATCACTTATTCCTAGCCTTAGTGACTTATTCTTCTTAACAATAATTTTCATTCTAGCACCCTGAACTCGCAAAACCTCTAAAACTTCATTCGTTTTTCTCACACTTTCATCTAGGATGCTTAAATCATCAGCATAATCTAAGTCCAAGAGACTTTTTTCCTCCCCATTTGATTCCGTGCTTATCCCTTGCCTTTCCTGTGCTCCTTAATACAAAGTCCATCAAAATAATCCATATAAAGGGGGATAGAACACAGCCCTGCTTAACTCCTGATTTAATACAAAATCAGCTGCTAAACTCATTTCATACCTTAACCACAGTAAAGTTATTCTCGTACACAGCCTTAATCACTCTAATGTATTTGTCTGGTATACCATACAAGGATAAAACCTTTACTAAAGCTTTTCTATCAACAGAATCAAACGCTTGCTCATAATCTATAAAACTGGTAACCAAAGGTGTTTGAAAACTCAGGCACTTCTCGATTATTTCTCGATTAGATTATTATTAGAAAATTTGGTCGACACATCCTCTACCTGTTTTAAAACTGCACTGTGCTTCTCTTAAAACTTTGTCTACGGCATCTCTCAGTCTAAATAGTATCATATTACTAAGTGATTTACTGCCTACAGAGACCAGACTAATGCCTTTATAATTACCACACTCACTTTTATCACCTTCCATAAAAAGAGGCTTAATTAAGGTTTTCTTAAAATCGTTAGGTACTTCCCCTCTTTCAAAAATCATATTCATAATCTTCAGTAACTTGTTTCTAACCTCAGAGCCACCATATTTAAAAAACTCATTTACCACCCTATCAGCACCTGGAGCCTTATTATTTTTTAATCCTTTTAGTACTGTCGCTAATTCCTCCTCACAAAACAAATCTTCCTTCAAGTCCAAGGTATCACAATTTTTTTTCATTTTCCTCTATATCTTTTCCTGCAACTCTATCTATGTTAAGCAAATTCTCAAAATGTTTGGCCCATCTCTCTTTAGTTTTTTTTTATCGCTAATTGCGGCCCCATTCCTATCTTTAACTGGGCCAAGTCCAGAGTGACTACTCCCTCTCAATTTGTTAACATGCCAGTACAATATTTTAATGTTATGCCGTCTAGCTGCATCTTCCAGATCCTCGGCAATTTTATTCATGGCCTCCACTTCACACCTCCTTAGTTCATATTTTAATGATTTCTCTACTTTCTTTACATTCCTTCTGTTTCATATAATCAATCACTCAGATAATTCTTGTACAAGTTCTTTCGCCTTTCTATTAAACATAAGGCTTTTGCACTAATATTCTTAGCTGCAGTGCTAGCTTTCTTCCCTAAGACACCTTCAGCAACTTCACAAATTATTTTTTAAAATTATTCCAACCATCTTCCACATTATCAAATTTTAAGCTCTGAAGTTTAGTATTCAACTGTTCCTGGGAAGTTTCTCTCAAATTCTCATCCTGGAGTCTACCAGCATCATAACTTCCCAGGAGGTAGTTACCCTTCCGATATTTAGCTTTAATTAACCTTTGACGCTACTAGATGGTGATCATTACTTTTAACATCAATAACGGCACTCCTATATACCCTAGTAACTTGTATTGATCCTACGAGTCTCTTTTTTACTATAACATAATCAATAAGATTTGCTGTCTTACCATCACGTGAATACCATGTTAATATATGAGCCATTTTATGACCAAACACCGTATTGGTTATAACTAGATTGTTATACGTACAAATTGCAAAAGTCTGTATCATTTACTGTTTTCTTTTCGTATACCAAATTTACCCTAGGCTAGGATACCATCTATCCCTATTTCTACCGACCTGGGCGTTAAAATCTCCCTGTAATTACATTATATTTCTACCTGGGACCCTGTCTATTTGCTCCTGTAACTGTAAGTAAAATTCCTCTGAGTCAATAGTATCACCGTCAGTCGGTTCTAAAGGGGTGTATACTACTATAACTGATAACCTGATCTTTTTAGCCATAAAATGAGCAATTAGATTTCTACTATTAATACCTTCCCATCCTAAACAAGACTTTGCAGCTTCCTTATTCATCATGAGCCCTACTTCCTGTCTATGAACCCCATCCTTCCTGCCTGAGTAAAGAAATTCTATATCACCTAATTTCATGCTTCCTACCCCTGAGATATGAGTTTTCGAAACTCCTAATACATCCAGTTTGAATCGTCTGATAGACAATTAAAAAAGATAAAACAAGAAAATAGGGAGCCCGTCCCCCTTGATTCAGTCGTTCCGGCAATTGAGAAAAAAACTTTTACCGCTCTACCATACATTTCAAAACTTAGTGATAAACTTGGAGAAATTTTAAATAAACACAATCTCTCTGTTTCTTTCAAAAGTGAACAAAAAGTTGAACATTTTTTCAACTCATGATAAGATAAAACTGACCATGTACTGGGTAGTGGTGTCTACAGAATCCCGTGTTCTTGTGGGAAATTTTACATTGGTGGGACCCATCAACAACTTGGTGAACGTTTGCATGAACACGAAACTTCAAAAGATAAGTCCCTGAGATTGAAAAATAAAAATGAAAACTTTGATTCCGAATTGGCCCAGCATATTCTTGAAAACCATACACATCTTGTTCTTTTTGAGGAGGAAACTTTAATATCTACTTTAAATGGCCTGCTGCAATCTTTCAAAGAGGTAATTGAGATAAAAAATTATATAAAACAAGAATTTTGGCTTTAAATAGGGACACCGGAGACATTTCATTAAGCCCTATTTATAACAATTTAATACTAAAAGACTCTTTTTATATTTGCACCCAATCAAATTTAAGGGAACCTATTAACATATCTAATGAAAACCGAAATGGCAGAAGAGCAAAAAGTATTGCTAGGAAAAAGATTCTTGCACAATCTCTTCGGTAAAATCCTTTTTTTCATTGATTTCTGCTTTGGTGTTTCAATCAGTGTTTGTTCGGATCTTGTCTAGTTAACTCTAAAAGGTTAGATTCTTAGTGTTTTTTTTGTTTTGTTTTTTTTTAGCACTGAGGACGACTTGGCAGAGTTCTTTGTCCAAATATTTGCTGGTTTTTCGTCTTTATATTTTACCATTGGCTGAAAAAATCCTCGTTTTCTCACCCTTTTTGGTTTTATTTATCGTTTATAATTTCCTTTCCTCTCTTAGCTTCATACGTCATATATAGTCAGTGTGGTCTTAGAAAGTATTTACGTCAAGTTTACGGGGAGCATTGGACCAATATTGTTTTATATTATTCTGTTAAAAAACATGCAAATCCTAATTGTCAATTTAATTTTCTAGAAACTTGCAAAAGGCATCGAACTCTTCCACTTTCTTTACCTTTCAACCTTCATTTAGGCACCTAATCTGAAGGTCCGTTTATCTAGAGAATGGGTTTCAAAACTTTAACACATAATTTAAAAGACCATAGATTCAAAAGATATGTCCTTAGTAATAAAATATTTAATTTCAAATCTTTATTAAATCAAATTTTATCTGTAAAAGATTTTCTCCAAATTTTAAATATCTCACAAAGGCCTTTTCAACACGTTTTCTATTGAGCAAAAACTCGCTTATCGGACAAATTTTCAAAACTGGAATTTCAACAGTTTTAACAAAACAGTTTTTCCTTCCTAGATTTTGTCCTGGCCCTCCATTGGAAAATCTATCCTCTAAGGCTTTTAAATCCAAAGAGTGAGTCAAACCAAAATCGAGCAGAAATGAAAATGATTAGGGCTCAAAACCCGTTTGCCTTCCTAAGGCCAGAACATAATCTGCATTCTACTGAAAAAAATACAAATGAATGTGAATTGTCAGTTTAATATACATATACTGATATTTAGTAATCAAAATGTTAATATTATTTTATTACTACTGTTATGAAAGTAAAAAAAAAATATTTTTTCAGTAAAGTGCAAATTATACTATTTTTTTATAATAAAATCATTTCTGAATGATGCGTATAGTTGTTTTGAACAATTTGATTTAGAAATATTTTTTTGTAATCATACCCTACCAAATAAAAAGGATAAGAGCGATATATTAAGTCGTTCAATTACTAGTCATAACTCCAGTGATGGATGATAACGTTTAAGAGACTATACAAAAATAAAAGATATTATGCATAGTCTTTTATTTCAAGCAAAGAATTTACGGAAGTTTACCATGTTAAATTCATCTTTTAAAACTGAATTATTCAGTTAATGTATATAATTTTTATAAATATTATTATTATATATATATATATATATATATATATATATATATATATATATATATATATATATATATATATATATATATATATATATTAATATATATATATATATATATATATTATATATATATATATATATATAATTTGTTTTTTCATAATTCAATTAGCATGTTCTAGAAAGAATTTATACAACCAACAAACCAAAGCATGTGTAAAACTATTTTTATAGAAGGAGTCATATCATACCTACGTCTATGCAAAAGAATTGTATATACACTTGAATTTGTTTTGTGTTTCATTTATTTATCGATGCGTATTTGTGGTAGTTTTACATTTGATAGACTTTTTTATTTTTGCTAATTTTTGGTTTAATGGAGTTATTTACTTTTCATTGAAAAACTTATTTTGTGGAAAAAAGTTTTTGTTTATTAAAAAGGACATTAAGAAGTTCAATGTAGAAGATATGCAATTTAGGTTAAGCAGTTACTACTTTTAAAACATTTTTACATCACCATTTCGATTTCTGTTTTCGTAAATTCAGAGGGAACGTTAGCGATGACGTTGCAGACGGATTGAAAGTACTAAAACCGAAAGTAATGTCTCTTTATACTTTTCTTTCCCATTCAAGAATACTGAACAGTCATTAATCGCTTATTTTAAAGGCCGTATCAAACTTCGAAAAGTTTCAAACCTAAAAAGATGAAGAAGAAAAGAAGAGAAAAAATCCATATCAACCCAAATTATAGACAAACAAAGAAAATGAAAAAAGGAATAGAACAGCTTTTATTCCAAGTTTCTGAGAATGTCCTAGCTTTAAATATACTAACTGTAGTTTTAGATTACATTAAGACCATTCGACATCTTGAACATCATTTTGTGAGCCTCAGCGTTGGTTGACCGTCTCAAAGACAAATGGCCCATTAGAAAACTTTTCAAGCACAACAGGGAACTCCAAAACCTCCCAACTATCTTGACTGATATTTCCAACAAATGTAGCACAAATTAATGAAGAATCTCAAGTGTCTCAACAGTTCAAAAAATAACTAGAGCTTAATCTCTTAGTGATTTTAAGCAAAGGGTTGTCTATTCAATGTACCTGAAGGATAAATAGTAACGGCCCCTCTACCTTCAAGATTTTTAATCAAAGCAGGTGGCACGATAGAGAATGTGATATTTTCATTGAGCTGTTTTTTTAGTTTTCCTAGCAAATATGCTACAACATTTTTTGGTATTACCCTTTCCGAAACTTTATAAAGAAAATTCTGCTACATTTAATCAAAACAAAATTTATACTTCTTTATTATTCAAGTTTCAACACATTTGAATATCTGTAGCTCCGCCACAAAACAAGAATGTTAAATAGTTTTTCTAAGATATCCAAGAAACTATGTGTCAGCTTTTAGTTTTCTGTAGTTTATTTGGATCTCTAATCAAGCCCTATAGGTTACGGTAAACCCGTCTAATAAATTCTAGATAGTTTGACCACTAAAACTATGAAAGTTTTTGACGGACAAAATAGACCTTAATTAAAAATTCATCTTAACTACAAAACTACTCAAGAAGGAAGAAAAAAGTATTATGTCAAACTATTATAATGGTTTTCAAAGTTCCAAGACATTCAAGTGTAGTTTCATTTATTTCTGGTAAATTTTTTGTATAATTTGAAACCAATCGGTTATAGTGGACTATTTTCAAATTTAATTAATTATAAATTAAAAAGCTTAATATCTTCAATGACTCTGGCAATTCAAAAGATTTTATTTGTTGGCTTAAACCTTTTACATCTTCATTCAGAATGGAGCTTTTAGCCTACTGAAACTACCACAAGGGGGAGGGAAGTTTTGGGGGTGAATTTATAAACTTTTTGTATACTATTGATAAAACAGTAAGTATGACCCATCTTAAACCCATTTTCTTAACACCAAAGTCTTAGAGATCTTTAAAAATACATGTCATTAATGTTGAAACAACTCTTGTGCTTGAGCAGTCTTTCTTAAGGATCTATGACAAAAAGTGAAATCTTAGCGTAAAGACGGAGAGTAGAGGACAATGCAACACCTCTCATAAACTGAAAGATTTCAAATCCTTTTAAGTTTTAATGTAACTCCTTACTTTACTAATTTCTGACAAATTTTCAAATCATCCCAGAAAAAATCCACCTTCCCCCTCTCCAAAGGAAAATTATCCCCATGTATACCTAGTCAAATGGCAATCTCCAAACTTAGATTGGTTAACTTCGGTGGAAAAGGGTGGCATGGAACAACAGATACTTTCGCTCTCTAATTCCGAAGAAATAACCTTTTTCTAAATGTCTTAGCCCAGTAGCCACAGTAAATTCCTTTTAGACGAAACCTCACTCAGCTCTCTTCAACAATTTGTTTAATACTATCATACCTTGGGAGGTGGGAGAAAGAAGAAAGGAGACGAGTCAGTGTTTGGATAAATGGATAAATTAAAATACATTAACGTGTTGGTTGAAAACTATTTGCCCTTGACTGTTCACATATTGCAGAGTTTGGCCAAGACGAATCCAATTATTCACTTTTCATTTTAACCAAACGCCTTTTTTGAGAGATTTAAGGTATATTTTACTATATCCTTGTAAATTTTATGTATACAATAAACTTTTAAAATTAATAAGATTGAAACAGTAGTCATCATTTTGGAGTAACTTTTTATCACTAATAATTTATTGCATAATAATTTTTTCCCTTGTTTTAGTACAGGCAAAAAAGTATCAACTATTCACAATTTCTTTTTTAAAACAATGTTTTGATGAACCATGACAACTTTATTTATCCAATTATAGAACACACCCTCCTAATGCACATATATAAGTTGTAAAAAAAAGAAAATTGAGTTGAAACATGTTTATTGCTCAAACATTAAAACGTCAAAGCTTAAAACGTGGGAAGCTAAAGAACCAGCTTAATGGAAATATCACTTGAGTTATTTGACAGCTCTAGGGGATCCCTATTGTGCCACCTGCTCCAATTAAAAATCTTGCCGGTACAGGGGCCGCATTTATTTTTCCTTCAGATACATTGAATAGACAAAGCTTTGCTTAGAATTACTAAAAGATTTGGCTCTAGCTAGTTTTTGAATTGTTGACACACTTAAGATCCCTTATCAATTTTTACTACATTTGAAGCAAATATCATTCAAGTAATTTGGTAGCTTCTAGAGTTCCCTGTGGTGCTCGAAAAATTCTCTGAAAGGCCATTTGTCTTTGAGAAAGTCAGCCATTCCTCAATCAAAATCAAAAATGATTTTCAAGATGATTTTCATTACGGTCATTACGGTAATCTAAAACAATAGTTAGTATATTGAAAGCTAAGAAATTTTCAGATACTTGGAATAAAAGCTGTTCTATTCTTTTTTTCAGTTTATTTGTTTACTATATTTCGGGCTGATACGCATTTTTTCTGTTATTTTCTTCTTCATCTTTCTTATAACAATAGTAAATCTTTTCGAAACTGAAATTGATTTTAGTAGGGGTTTTAGAGGCAACACTATAGCGTTGCCAATAGTAAAGGCTATAAGGCTTGAATAATTTTTTTCCCCAGAAACACTTCATGTGGTCGTATAAACTTCGAAGGGGGCTCATTCGATACACTAAGCCAAAGGATTAATGACACATCAGTATTTTTGAATGGGAATGAAAAGTATAAACAGACATTTTTTTTCAGCGTTAGGACTTTCAATGCATAAGCAACGTAATCGCTAACTTTCCCTCTGAATTTACGAAAACAGGTATTGAAATAGTGATGTAAAAATGTTGAGTAAATTTTTTTTCTTTAAATTTGTTATGAAATTTCTCGACATTTTTAGTAGTAACTGCTTAACCTACATTGTACATCTACTTTGTATTTCTTAATAAGAGAAAACTTTTTCCACAAAATAAGTTTTTCAATGAAAAATAAATAACTTCATTAAACAAAAAATTATTAAAAATAAAATAAAATAATCTATCAAAACTACCAGAAAATCAGCATCGATTAACAAATGAAACACAAAACGAATTCAAGTGTATATTAAATTCTCTTGTATAAAACGTAGGTTAGATATGACTCCTTTTCTAAATATAGTTTTATAAATGCTCTGGTGTTCGATTAAATAAATTATATTCTGGACATGCTAATTGAATTATGAGAAAATAGTTTCTATATACATATATATTTTTTTTATTAATATTAATAACATTTTTATACATTAAGTGAATACTTCAGTTTTAAAAGCTCAATTTAACATGGCAAACTTCCGTAAATTCTTTGCTTGAAATAAGAGACTATACATATTATTTTGTATTTTTCTAAAGTCTCTTAAACGTTTTCTTCCACCAGCGGAGTTATTAATAGTAATTGAATGATTTGATTTATTGTTCTGGCCCTTTCTATTTGGTTGGGTATGATCATTACAAAATGTTTCCAAATCAAATTATCTAAAAGGACTAATGAATCATTCAGAAATGATTATATAATGTCATTTGTGCTAATAGTCGACACATTAATAGGAGAGTAATTAGAACATACTGTATCTAAATCAAACTCTTTAAATATATTATCAGAGTCATTCTGAAATAATTGAATGAGTTCATTAGTTACATATGTAACTTTGTTGGGGCGAATTCTGTATCCTAGAGCAGGTTGGACCGAGGATATTCTCAGTTATGCTGACGATGGCACTCACGACTGCCTAATCTTAATATCCGGGTGACTAAAATTCACTCCTATTTTCTCCCTATCTGTGATATAGTTTTTTTTGTGTTTTGACATCCACTATTCTGATTTTCATAGTTCGGTTGATGGGTTCTGAGTGGCTCACTGAATGGAACGCATCTTCGCTTTGTATGACAGAAGTTGTTCCTTGGCCCATCTTTGGCTTCTTTGCCAGAGGTTCAGAAATTTTTCTGAAATACAAAATGTATTTTAGTTTTCACATAATTATTCCTTAAGAATCATATTTTCCACGATCAATGTATCCAACTCCCTAAAAAGTTTGCCACCAATAATCTAATCCTATCTCAATAAGTTCATGCACAGCCAGAAGTTCGGTATTAATTTGAAGATATTGACACAAAAATTATATATAATCTTTTTTTTTATTATACTTGGGGGGAGGGGATCTTACACTATTCTAAGAATCAAAAGGATACTTATTTAACAAAATATCTGAAATAATTGTATACTATCTATTTAATTATGAAAGTACTTTACCTCAAAAAATCCTTCATCTCCAGTTTTTCTGTCCCTAATAATAATAATTACTTGTTCAGTCACCAAAGCACTTTTGTTCTGTTAGAGATATTTGTATTTGAATATAAATTTATCCGCATAAATTTTTATTGAACTACAATAAAATAAAATAGAATTCCTATCTAATTGATCTTACCGATGTATACAAGCTATTTTTAGTGACTCAAATTTGATCTGCCATTTGCATGTAGAGATATACATGGTAGGAATAAATGATAATCTGTTCGGAGTGTCTCAGGCTATTTTTATTGTGCCATATATGGTGTATATTATCAGTTTAGTCTTAGAGATCTAGTATCAAATATTCAGAATGTTTAGTAATATTCTGAATATTGTAATATTCTCAATAAATTGAGACTTAGTATTGAAACATTTAGTCTCAATCACTTTCTTCTTTGCATAGTTTTGGTATGTTAATTTTTTGAACTCACTTTTATAGCGCTTTTTTTCCTACTAAATTGTGTTTTAATTATCACCAACCTGACCAAACTTCACCAACCTTACGTTGATTAGGATAATGGAAGCCGGGTAATTTTCAAATAACTTGCTTATTCAGTCGAAATTCACGATAGTTTTCACTAATTGTCTTATAAGCTAGCTTCGCGTTCCGTTTAATATCCTCGGCTGGCACTTTCTTGATGTTAAGACATGACTTTTAGGAAATAGCATCAATTAGCAAATAAAATCGATCAGTGAATAACATACTATTAAAATATTTTTTTTTCCAAATTGAGATTTTTGATAATCTATATTTGTAGTGATACCTGCAAAAGTGAGGCCCTCTTTTGTAATGCAATTTTTTTGCTACGTCAAAATAAAAAACAATCAAAAATGTGCCAAAGCCAAAAAACCAATAATGAAAAGATAACGAACGCGCTAATAAAACATGTAATATATATACACCATATATGGTGTATATACATAATATATATACACCGCTGAATACACATGTAAATATATGACCCATATTTGGATGTATTCCCAGTAGCCTTGGCTAGACTCAGTCTCTCAGGCTATTTTTTTCCCCAACTATTATATTTGGCTATAAGTCTAGTATGTAAATATAGGTAACTACTCCAATTCGGACAGAAATTAAAACCTCTAATGCCCTTTTTTAAGCGACCAAAAATTTAAGGGCAACTAGGTCCCCTCCCAAGCTGATTTTTTTCCCAAAGTCACAGGATCCCAATTTTGAGTTAGCTATTTTGTTCAGTATAGTAAAAAAATTTAATAACTATTTCTTTGAGGATGACTTAATTCCCACACTCCCGGGGAAGGGCTGCAAGCTATGGACTTTGCCCGTTTTTTACATATAGTATTGGCTATTTGGAAGCATAGAGATGTTCTTCAGGGGGATTTATTTTTGGTGGGGGTCAGGGGAGGGCGTTACGTGGGAAGATCTTTCCATGAAATATTTTTTTATCGGGGAAGAGATTTTTTATGAAGTGGGTCCTGGGTTTTCCAGCTATATTAAAAAACCAATAAGAAATTAAATACAAAAACAGCTTTTTTTTCAACTGAAAATAAGGAGCAACATTAAAACTTAAAATGAACAGAAAATAATATGCATATAAAGGTTTGCCTTTCTTCAATAGCAGGCTCTTACGCTAAAGTTCCTTTAACTTTTAAAACAGACAATTATTCTAACTAAACAGCCTTTGTGTTTCAGGAGTCTTTCTTAAATACGTGGAACAAACATCAGACATAGGCTATTTTATGGTTCTTATTTGTTAAAAAAAGTAAAAATAATAGGCAAGTTTCGTTTTAATTATTGATGTACGGTAAGCCAAATTCAAAATCTGTATTAATTTAAAATTTTCAGATAATAAAAATAAAAATAAATTTTTTTTTGGTGAACTAAAAGTATAAAACGACATTAAAACTTAAAACGAACAGAAATTATTCCGTATATCAAAGGGGCTGTCCCTTCCTCAACGCCTCACTGTTTACGCTAAAGTTTGACTCGTTCTCACAACTCTACTTGTAAAAACAATAAAACTTTAGCGTAAAGAGCGAGGCAATGAGGAGGGGACAGCCCCTTTCATATAGAGAATAATCTCTGTTCATTTTAAATTTTAATATTGCTCCAAACTTTCAGTTAAATTTTTTTTTTATTTAATCTGTGCATGAACGATGTCTCAAACTTTCGACTGTGTTGTACTCTAAATTCTTTCTGCATTTTTTTCTTTCGTCTTTGCAAATCCTAGGTCTTGATTTACTTGTTTCATCGCCTTCTTTATCCTTGTAGTAATCTGTTGCTTATAAAAAGTACTTTAGTTTTCTATTGAATCCCTACAAATAGGCAGAAACGATAGGCAGTGCAACAGTGCTGCCTAAGAAAAGAACAATGTTAGCACTACGTATTTTTTAATTTTTTTTTTTTTTAGACCAGGGTGCTTCGTATAGAAGGGAAACTCAAAAAAGGCTCATTTGATTGGAAATTGAAACAGCTAGTGTTCTTTTTCAAAGTTGAAAGTGAATGAAGAGCAGCCAACCCTCCACCCACGTTCATCTATTCCCCAAACACGTCCAGTTAAATGGCTAACTCAAACTTTTGAGTTAGCCATTTATTCAGCATATTTAAAAAGTATGTAAATCATTGTCTTTGAGGATGCAAATCCCCCACAGTCCCAAGGCATGGGTTTGAAATTATGCCTAGGGAGTATACAAGATTCTCACAGAAAGAGTGGTCGTAAAAGCTTCGGAGGGGGCTTATTAGATTGGTAATTAGAAGTTTTAGTGCCAACTTTAAAGGTGATCAGAGGGCAGCCGCTCCTCCCCTACACATCGTATTTCCCTAAAATGTAATTAATTTTTTTTTTTTAGCCATTTTATTAAAAACCGTCAAATGATCAACATACAAGGCTTTTGGGGTTAAAACAAATCCCCAGAGGCTGGGGGGCTGGGGTTTTCAGTTTTTTCCTGGGGGCATTTAAGGTTTTTATGGAAGGGATCGAAGCGTAGACTTTAGAGGAGGCTCATTTGGCTGACCATTTGAAGTTATAGTTTCCTTTTAAGAATCAAAAGTAATAGAGGGTGATTAGCCTCAACACTACCCCTCTTTTAACGAAACGTATATGATTGAAATTGTAAGACACCCATTTTGTTAAAAATAGTCTGAAGAAAATATATAACAATGCCAATAGGGTTGAAAAATCCCAGATCTCTGGGGCAGGGGTTGTGACTTATGCCCTGGGGCATATAAGGTTTTTATGGAATGGTTGGTCGCATAAACTTCAGATGGGCTAATTTTATTTGAAATATTAAGTTAAAGTGCTTTTATTAAGAGTCAAAACTGATTTGAGAGAAACTACCCCCTCCATGCTCATCATTTCCCCAAACACATTCAATCAAATTTTAAAATAGCTATTATTTTCAGTGTAGTTGAAGGGTCCCGAGGCCATGTCTTTCAGGGTGGCATCCCCAGCCCTCAGGGTAAGGGTTGTAAGTTATGCCCTGGTGGCATATAAGATCCTTATAGAAAGGGTGGTATATACTTTATTAAATTGTAAATTAGACGTTCTAGTGCCATTTCTAAGAGTTCAAAGTGACCCGAGGGCAGCTACCACCCCAAACGTCGTGTTTTACAAAAAAAACATCCAAGAGAAATTTTGAGATAGCCATTTTAATAAAATTAGTCCAAAGATCATAAAACAAGGCTTTTGGGGTTCTTAAATCACCAGAGCCTTGAGGACAAGGGTTGTTAGTTATACCCCGGGGAATTTATGGTTTGTTATGGAAGTGATGGCAGCATAAGCTTTAGAGGTGATTTATTTGGTTGAAAATTAGATGTTCTAGTTCCCTTTTAAGATTCAAAAGTTATAAAGTTCAACTACCACCTTCCAAACCACCCTTTTTTGAACCAACGCATGTGATTGAAAGGGTGAGAATTTGTTCAAAGCAGTCCAAAGAACATATAATATTACATCCAGGTTTGACGCAAACCTTAGAGCCCTTGAAAAAGGGCTATAAGTTATATCCTGGGGGCATATAAGGCTTTAATGGAATGCATGGTCGTATAAACTTCAGATAAACCTGATTTAATTTGAAATTTGATGTCATAGTGTCCTTTTTAATAGTAAAAATGATTTGAGAGCAGCCAGTCCCCCCCCCCCACGTCCATCATTTCTCAAAACAAACATCCAAACACATATTTGAGATCATCTCTTTTTCCAGCATTGTTGAAAGTGTCAGTAATTATGTTTTCGAGGATGTCAATACCCCACCCAAGGCCTCAGGCAAGGATTGTAAGTTAGATAATTTGTTCATTGTTCAAATATAGTATATGTTATTAAGAAAACGTATGCATGTTTGACTGCTATTTTTCAAAAATACGAAGGGCGTTAAGGTGAGTCTCTTAGGGAATGTTGAGGGGAGTGTTGAACTAAATCAAAACATTTTATGTGCATATGGGTTGTCGAAAGGGTGTAAGTCAGGCTTGACTAAGTATTATAATTCGGGACTTTCATGAAATGATAAGGGACAAGATCAATTGACTAAAAACGGAATATCTGCCCGCTAATACTATTACAACTACCACTACTCCTACTGCTACCACGATTACTACACTACTACTACTACTAATATCACCAAAACTACTACTTCTGTTGCGAGCGCACCAGAAATATTATGCCATCTATAGTATGTTTAATGCTATTGTGACTGAGTTTGCATCTTTGCTGGTAACTTGAAAAATCTTCTGAATTATTTTGAGTTTTTTCCTCTTGTTGTTTACCCTCTAAAGATAGATTTTTTGCCAAGTAGTGTTTGTATGAACTTCTCTAATTACTAGAATAAGCCTTTTCCCTGGGCATTTTTACCAGTGCCATCTTTTTTCTCTTAGATTGGCACGCCATCTATAGTATCAATTTTTATAGTGGCAGTTTTGATTTCTTATTGTTAAGAAGCGTACTGGGAACAAGCAGAAGAGGGGAAGGAGCCTCCTGCAAGTAACGTATTACATCCGCCGGTATTAAGTTACCCGTAAATTGCGGGCGACAGTTGAGGGGGTCCTTACACTTCCCTTGCTCCTAGGTTCCTTCACTTTGTATGTATTCAGAATTCGGTGCTGATGGCGTGGACCACTGTATCACTCGTTTATTGTCCTGTTCTGAATTTTGTCCAAAACAGTATCTAAAAAGGCTTTTCTCTAGATATTATGAAGAATCATATGTCTCAATTTTTTGCGCTCGCCCAGGTTTCTGATGCGAGGAAACATATCTTCCAGTTTTGCAATCCTAGGGATATTCAGCCTAAGAGAGTGGCTACAAATGCGTTTATTAATAGTGTCCTCTGATATTATCGATACTATTGCAAGGTATGACGCTGATGATGTTGGTCTGCCAGTCTTTGTTATCCGCTACCCTAATGAAGTACCACTTATTCCTGCCGATGCTTTTTATGCGTTGAGTTGCCGTGTAAACTTCTGTTTGTTAGAGCTGCACTCTTTGTCTGAGTGTGTGAGAGCTCTCCTTCCTGGAAAAATTGGATGTCCTCCGTCGTTAATGAAGGAGTGTTCTGTCTCTTCAAAACCGTCCTATGCAGTTATTTTAAGAAACCCAGCTGCTGATCTCAAAGATCCTATTGAGCGCAAGGAGACCCTTGATACCCTGGATGGTCATGACGGTATCGTAAGTGTAAGATCTGATCCTTTGAAGAAAAAGTGGGTAGTCCATACCCGAGATAAAGCCTCAGCCGTCTCTCTCACCGCTGCTGTGACTAGTCAGCTAAATGTATCCTCTCATGTCCTTAATCACAAGGTGTTTGGTATTGTGAGTAACATCCCTGATCTTCTGCAAAATCAGAGCTTATTATTATGATTCCCGGTTTTGTTGATGCAACTAAAATTGGAAATTCCAGATCCTTCCGCCTTGGATTTCTAGACGATGCTGCCTTAAATAAAGCTACAAATAAGGGATTGCATTTGGGATACAAGCTTTTTAAAATTAGACCTTTCCAAAAGTTACCTCCCAGTTGTTACCGTTGTCAGTCGCCGAACCAAATTGTCGGAAATTGCCCACTCTAATCGACTAATCAAAAGTGTTCACGGTACGCTGGTAGACATTGTAACACACGTGATAATCCTTGCACTGAAAGCCCGAGTGGCGGCAACTGCGGGGTAAATCATGTTTCCTATAGTCATAGATGCCCAGTGTTAAAAAAAGCTCTGAATAAGAATAAAAAATGATTGCTAGTGACAATAGATTTTGCTTGGTTACCCTTAATATTAACGGAATCAAAGACAAAAATCTTCTTGTTGCTGAGGTTCTTGATTATGATATATTTTTTCTACAGGAACATTTTCTTACTAAAGCCAATACTGATACTCTTAAACTTTCACCCACCCACCACACGTTTGTACGTGAAGCCCTCTGGGGGCCTTGCAACTTTAGTTCGCCTCGCTAAGAAACCTGAGCTTATTTCTTCTGATCATAATTTACTGGCAATAAAATTCGGTAATATGGTCCTCATCAATGTCTATATGTCATACAATTGCAAGAACATTTCTTACCTATCTGTCTTCTCGGGTTCTTGTAATCAACTCAGGACTCTTCTTCTAAGAGTGACCAATCAGGGATTAAATTGAATTGTGGCTGGTGATATCAATGCCAATCTTCTGTCCCAATCTGAAAGAAGTGACCTGTTTTTGATGCTTTGCCTAGAGGCTATCAGTTAGTCAATAAAGATAAATAGTTTACCTACATTTATAACCGTGATGGTTCTAGATCAAACCTTGATCATATTATCGTTTCAAGTGGATCAGTCGTGATTCCTCCTGTCATTGTTTTAGATGATAAAATTGAGGATGATCACTTGCCTTTAACTTGTGAAATTGAGTCGCCTACTCTACTGGCTTATAACCATTTTTCTTACCATAAAAAATGGTTTGATAAGCCAAATTGGAAACGAGTAAATTCTGAAGTTTATTTGTATGTTCTTTGCTCGTTATTATCAAGCCTGAAAGTGCCTTTTCACCTTTTACAAACCTCTTTAAGGTCATCGACAGCTAAGATCAATTTAAACTGTTACTATTACCAGATTGTACATTGTTTGAAGGTAGCTGCTTAAGTTTCAGTTCCTATTGAACTTGTTAGATTTGGCACCAGAAAACCATTATGGAATGTGTGCCCAGAAGTAAAAACGCTAAACAGCGTGCGAAGTTTTGGCTTCGCCTTTAGATTGCTTGTGATCGGCCCAAGTCTGGTGAAGTATTTAAAATCAATAAAAATTTGAAACGTATGTCTAGATCTTCTGTGCTTCAAGCCACCCTGAATGGTTTGGATGGCTCCTCGAATCGGAAGTCTTGGTCCAATGTAATTATTAGCAGCAAGTGTGTGCCTGCTACCGTTACGATTATCAAAATCAGTGATTTTGTTGCACATTTTACTCATGTTTTTCTACATTTAATCATTCTATCCAGTCCATGTTTTCTTCCTTATTGCATAGTACTGTTCCTCGAGTTCTTCGGCAAGTCCACATATAATCAATATCTAGTGGTGATATCTATCGGGCTTTTAAGAGTGTTAAGAAATCAAGTGCTTCTGATATGGTTGGTCTGTGTTACAATCACTTCACCACTAAGTGTCCATTATTGTTAACACACATTCAGCTCCTATTCCAGATGTGTTTAGCCCAATCCTTAGTTCCAGATACTTTTCTTTCGGGAATTGTAACATCAGTTTTGAAAAAGGGATAGGACACAGATCTGTATTCCAGTTATCACCAATTGAAATGTCCTGCTTCATGAGCAAGCTGGTCGAGTATGCTGTTTTCCTGAAGTTTTGACTAAAAGTGATTTTTCTGATTATCAATCTGGGTTTTGAGCCGGTTCTGGTTGTTATCAAGCCCATCATATACTTGGTCAGTTGCTAGTCTCGGCAAAAATGCTAAAAAGGCCACTTAATTTTTGCTCAGTTGATATCTCGGGCGCTTTGGACAACGTTGTACATTCACAAGCGCTTCACTGCTTAGTTAAAGCAGGAGTTAATTCTTCCGTAGTAAAAGTTCTACAATATTGGTATTCCAATTCGTTGCTTCGGTTAAAATAGATGTCTAATATATTTGAACCTATCTCAGTAAAGAAGGGAGTCAGGCAAGGTGGTGTGCTGTCTCCATATATTTTTAAAACTGTGTTTGCGGACTGTTTGCGAATGCTGTCTCATACCGTGTTTTTAGAAAATACTGCTGTTAGTCAAATTGCCTATGCTGATGATGTTTTACTAGTTAGTCATAATAGGTCAGGCCTCACAAGAAATCTAAATGTTCTGATTAATGATTTAAGTATGATTGGGCTTTCTGTAAATGCTTCAAAATGCGAGTTCCTGTGTTTTAATATTTCTAAACCAGCTCCTCCTTTACATGTGGTTACATTTCTACTCAAGCATGTCTCAAAGTTGATATGGCTTGGGATGACTTTTTCTGATACACTTTCGACTACATGCACGTCTCTGTTGTCTAGTGCTCTGCAGTGTATTCGCTTCTCATATGGTAAAATCTCGCCTAATAGAGGGAGATACAGCCGCCGAGGCTTATGTAAACTTCACCATAGTTTTTGTTCTCTTACAATTCTTTTTCTTTCCGGTTTGAATCCTTTAATGCGCAAAAAAGACCGTCTTCAGCTAAGGAGAGGCTATTTTAAATATTGTAAATTCCTACTATATTTACCAAGGTGGTACAGAAATCACAAGATTATTTCTCAATTTGGACTTATCGACCCTCTAATGCTGCTCGACAACATCGTCAAGGACCAGAGGACCAATACTCCAAGGAAGATATGTGCCAGTGACCCCCTCACTTATTTTTTTCCAGATTAGAGATTTATAATTATTGTTATGTTATTTATGTTGTGTTCTTCCTATTATTTCATTGTGGATAATATCATTTTGTTTTTTTCTTTTTTACTTCGCATTTATTTTATATTGCGGGTTATAAATAAACTTACTTACTTACTTACTAAGGCTGAGGATATTGAAATAAATATCTGAGGAAACGCCGAGGAGAAATTTGAACTAAATCAAATCATACTATATGCATATAGATTGGTGTTACGGACGTATAAGCAATATTTTTGGAACGGCTTACCATTTCAATGTGAAACTTCTGGGTTATTATGAAAGGGAAGTTCAACTAACCAAAACGCAAGGTGTAAATGCTACTACCTATTCATACTGCTGCTACTACTGTTACAACTACTACTAATAGAACACTAAAACTGCTACTATTTCTCCTACTACCACCGCAACTACTATGAAACTAGAACTGTTAATACTAAATCTATGAAGATAAACTCTTAGAAAAATTGATGGCAAATCCAAAACTAACAGAAGACCCTATATGTATTTAGATTGCCAAAATAGTTTACCTGAAGAATTTATTTGTACATTAAGTTGGAACTCTCAGAAAATGCTTAAAGTGGAAGATAAATAGACCAAATAGTAGAATATGCACAATGCTATTAATTTTACTACCACTGCTACATTTACTAGTTCTGCCACTTCTATTATTATTGCTCCAACAATTACTTGTATTGTAACTACTTGTAAGGCTACGAGTATTAAGATAAAAATCTTGAAAAGTATATGTGTATACAGGTTATCAATAATACACAACAATAATGTCACAGTAATAGCTAATTGCATTTAGTTGAGTGCTTATACTACTGCTGTGACAGCAAATATAATTATAGCTAAGGATATGAAGGTGAAATTTTCAGAGAATTTTTAGTGGAGAAAATAAAATGAAACACAACATCCCATCCCTATGCAAGTTATTGAAGGGGCATATTAGCAATATCTTTGGAACAGGTTTGGGTATGAAATTAAAACTCACTCGGCTTGTTGTGGGGATGTTGAACTAGCCAAAAGACAATAATTGTATTATAATACTAGTGATTTTACTCCTACCAATGCTACTAATGTTGCTATTATAATTACTGCTACTACTACACTTGCACTTAAGGCTAGGGCGACTGCTATTAATTATACTTCTACTACTACTACTGGTATTACTATAACTAGTGGTGCAACTACATCTGCTACTTACGATAAGAATATTAAGGCGAATATTTTAGGCAATATTGAAAAATTCAGAGAATTTTTAGTGGAGAAAATAAAATGAAACACAACATCCCATCCCTATGCAAGTTATTGAAGGGGCATATTAGCAATATCTTTGGAACAGGTTTGGGTATGAAATTAAAACTCACTCGGCTTGTTGTGGGGATGTTGAACTAGCCAAAAGACATAATTGTATTATAATACTAGTGATTTTACTCCTACCAATGCTACTAATGTTGCTATTATAATTACTGCTACTACTACACTTGCACTTAAGGCTAGGCGACTGCTATTAATTATACTTCTACTACTACTACTGGTATTACTATAACTAGTGGTGCAACTACATCTGCTACTTACGATAAGAATATTAAGGCGAATATTTTAGGCAATATTGAAAAATTCAGAGAATTTTTAGTGGAGAAAATAAAATGAAACACAACATCCCATCCCTATGCAAGTTATTGAAGGGGCATATTAGCAATATCTTTGGAACAGGTTTGGGTATGAAATTAAAACTCACTCGGCTTGTTGTGGGGATGTTGAACTAGCCAAAAGACAATAATTGTATTATAATACTAGTGATTTTACTCCTACCAATGCTACTAATGTTGCTATTATAATTACTGCTACTACTACACTTGCACTTAAGGCTAGGGCGACTGCTATTAATTATACTTCTACTACTACTACTGGTATTACTATAACTAGTGGTGCAACTACATCTACTACTTACGATAAGAATATTAAGGCGAATATTTTAGGCAATATTGAAACTGTATTGAACTAAATTGAAACATACAATTTCAACATTATATATCAAGAGTTCATATCACAAATACTTTAGGAAAAGTTGATGGTATTATGTAGAAACTTCTATTTTGTGTTGAAGGAGATGTTAAAAAAACACCAAAGTTAATATTTGTGTACTGGTACTAATGCTACGTTAATACTACTACTACAACTATTGCTACTGCACAAGCTATTTGTTTTAAGGTGAAGCTTTCAAGGAATATTTAGTCAGATGTTGAACTAAATCAAAGTGAACTATAATCATGTAGATAATCAAAAGGGTGTAAAAGCAAGTTGAATTTCAATGGGGTATATTATCAAATCAAAAATAAATTACACATAATAACAATACTCAGTCCATTCCTGGACGCTGAGATCCTCAATTGCTAATTTTTAAACATAATAAGAAGCTTGGGCACTGCTCCTACTCTCAGAAACTACTTTACCTATCATTTATTCCAACATAACTACCAATTTTTCTCCTGCCCTTTGCCCCAGGGGAAACCGACTCACAATCATATCAGAATAAAATAAACTTTTAACTTTATTTTTATCATTTATATTTAATACATTATTTATTTTTTTTACCAATATTTAACTAATATTTGCCAATACAAATGAATTATTTCTACTCTTCTTTTAAATTAAGCGCGAGAGCTCCTGCCTCTCAGTTCTTCTGGGAACAGGTTCCATGATCTTTAACAATTTATATTTGGAGCAAATCTGATCATACAGTCGGGGTGAAGGATATTTGCAGGTTTGATGATTACCGGGTATTTACATTATGCTGGTCGGAGATTGGCCAAAATAATGTTTTAAATGCAGAGGGGAGTTTACAAGCTGGAAATTTGAACACAAAGGTAAAGCGTGACTGATGATGCAGCGATTCCATTGACAAATACTATTCATCATTACCAATTTATTTCAAAGTTCGCTTATAAATCGAATTGAGCTTTTGCAGATGATATTTAAAAGTCAATTGCCAGAGCATTGCACATTATTGTAAATGGGTTTGAGAAGAGCGTTTTTATCATTTTCTAAGCTTGGATATGAGCGCTGCTATACTCCTTTCACAGAAACCATGTGTGGCATCATCTGCAAAAGCCACAAGCTCATCATCATCTTTAGGCTGAAAAGAAGCTTCATCGTGAAATAGCTTACAACAGCAAAGAATAGTGCGTGTCGGGTTTAATACGATACTCAAATCGCAAATGAGAATCAGGAACAGTAAAAGTCCTAATATTGACTAATGGGACACACTAAAATTGACTACTACGTTATTTCCTGAGTCTTCTCCCAAATAAATCCTGCAGCCCCTCAAGTGCGATCTGACTCAATCCAGAATTTTTCCTCTTATTCCAAGTAGCTCCAGTTTCATGAGGAGAATAGGGTGGTACATACTGTCGAATGCTTTTCTGTTATTAATCAGGACCACTGCAGGTAGAAGGCAAGAATCCAGAACTTTATAAGCTCAAAGCCATTATTGCATCTTGGGTGGAGTTTCCTGGTCTAAACCCAAACTGATGATTATTAAGAAACTCTTTTTTCTCCAGAAACTGGAGTAGCTACCGCTGCATGGGTTTTTTCAAAAACATTTGAAAAAAACAAGAGAATGGAAATAGGTCTATAATTCACATGTTCAGCCCGAGAATCTACTTTTTGTAAAGGAACTATTCTAGTTTTTTTTTAGTTGTTTGGGGAAAGTACCCTTTTGCAGAGACACATTAATCAGGTATGTAAGAAGCTCTATGACTGACCAAGCAACTGTTATCAATACATTAGTGTGTACTCGGTCGAATCCAGAAGAAAAACTTTCTCTTAGGTTTCGTATAATCAACATAATTTCCCATGGAGAGACAGGAGCGAGAGCCATTGACTTGGTGCATGCTGGGCCTAGGTAATCCTTAAAACTCTTCAAGGGTTTTTCAACGGAATTTACTCTTTTTTTTCCATCTCTGCAAAAAACGACCAGAGTGCATTTACAATAACGGCTCACATTATTTAGACCTTTTGGGGAAGTTTTAACGGACGGATTAGGAACTAGCCAGAAGACACTGTGTGTATACATAATGACTCTAGGATTACTATAACTTACGACACTATAGATATTAAGTTGAAACTGTAAGGAAACATTTAGGGATAGTTTAAATTAAACAAAAGAGTATATGTATGCAGGTATTAAAAGGGCAAATAAGAAAAATTGGGCATATGAGGACATTGGCAGTGCTACTCTATCATATCTAGTAATATCATTGAAATTTTAAAGGAGCTAATATGATTGGAATTTAAAAGTTCTACTGCTCTCTTTAAGAGTCAAAAGTGATTAGAGGACAATCAGCCCTCATCTTTAGCTCATAATTTTTCGAGGACTTCCAATCCAAATGTTAAAACAGGCATTTGTTTTAGCATGACTGAATGGTCTAGTAACTATACCTCTAGGGTTATTGGGTAGGTCCATCCCCTACAGTTATATTATTTGCACATTATTCATATAAACAAAATGTTTTTTTTTTAAACCAAATCAAAACCCACTATGTGTATGCTGGCTGCTAATAAAACATCTCAGCATTATAGCACAAACAACTGAGTGTACGAAATTTAATTTTTGGGAGCTGCTTCTATTACTATTTCTGTTCTTAAAATTCTACAAAATCAAAAGGGTGTAAGTTTTTTCCAGGCTGTCAAGAGCATAAATATAAGTTTTTGGGAATGTTATTAAGTTTTATTTATCAAGTCAACTAGAGGATGTATATAACTAACTTAAACACTACTGTTTTTCGTCAAGATTTTCAAAGGGTGAATGTTTTTAAAAATTGCTGATAGGTTTTCTCCAGAATAGAAATAACAGGCCAAACTATAAACTCTTAATGAAAAACTGGAAAGATTCAAAATATTATTTCCTTTTTCACTGAAAAAGACTATGTCACTATAAAAAAACATATAATGTTTAAAATTTTTATTTTTTTTTATTTTTTTTATATAAGAATTATAAAAAAATTTTAAACCAAAAACAGAAAAAATACAATTCCATAATGTACCAAGTATTCAACTACCACAAATCAGCATCAAAGAATAATGAAACCCAAAAGTAACAGAGCTTTTAATAAATAACCGAGTCAAACTCAAAAAGAGCAGAATTAATGTGAGTATGGTTAAGAACTCATATGTTTTCTATAAGCCAGAACATAGTTTTTACTTCACTGAAAATTTCTTATGTTTTCACTTTTGTAATTTTAATAAATCCAAATTAAATAAGGTTTGAAGGAATAAATATCAGAATATGTACATTAAACTGTCAATACAAATTCATTCGTATTTTTTTTCCGTAAAGTACAGATTATTTTTCTGGCTATTAGAACGCATGGGGGTTTTGAGCCCTAATCAAATTAATTTCTGTTGGTTTTGGGTTTCATTAATTTTTGTTTCTGATTTGTAGTAGTTTAATGCTTGCTAGATTATTTGATTTTATTTTTTTTCTCACTTTTGGTTTAATGGAGTTTCTTTTCTCTTTTTAGAAAAACTTATTTTGTAGCAAAAGTATTTTTTTAATGATTTTGTAAAAATAATGAGGTATCATTTAAGGTCCACAAAAAAACAATATTTATTACGAATGCGAAGTATTGAAAGTGTTCGCACCAATCATTTGGTTCCTGTTTTTGCGTGAATTTTAAAACTCATAAGTAAGTTCCTTGTGTTTTTTTTTCAGTTTTTCCAATTGAACTTACCTGTAACTAGACTTAAGCCAGATTTTTATTCCCTGATAGCCTGGTGTTCCGTCAAAGATTTTGCCCTAATACAAGATCCATTATCATTAAAGAGAATGTTGGGGAAGATATCGAATTCTAAAAATAGTCAATTTTACTAAGTTTTTTTGCAATAGTGGTCGTTTTTTCATCTTTAATTGCGAGTGTGTAGAAGTAAGTTTTGAAAAGATCAACTGCCGTTAAAAACAACGATTTGCTTTCTCTGATACTGGTAAATCCCTGCCAAACCCCAAGACCTCAATGGAAATTGAATTTCCGACTCCATCTGGAACCAAATGATTATCTAATGCTGCACATGGAAATTTTGGTGGTGATTTCTGTCTGGATTATTTTTTCACGTCCCTGAATGAGTACTTTTTTCTTTTTGGTATATATTAGAGGAATAGAAATTCCATTTTATCCTACCTATTATTTTTGTCTTTCCCAAATGGCAACCACTCATCATATGTGAAATTTTGTGATATTTTGCACTCTAGATCATTTGGAATAACAGGTAACAGTCTTAGTTGTTTTCCTCCTGTACTCCTTTTGCGATGTATAATATCTTATTATAAGACTTTGTTTTTTACCTACCTCAAACTTAATTAGATATTTTTAAGTGGTTTTGAGGTGTTCTGAAAGTTCTTTGTCCTTAAGTTAAATAATTTTTATGGCTGCACAAAATTAATCCTTGTCTTAAATATAAGCATATATTTTAATTGACAAGATACTTCTTACGAAACAATAGAAAAATTTTTACAAAACAAAATACACCCTAAGGATTCACTAATTCTTATTACAAATGCAAAATACTTCTTATAAAAAAAAATAATTCTTACAAAAACTACAAAGTGTTCTTATAAAATACAAAATAATTGTTTAAAAACAAAAATCATTCTTTAAAGGAAAAGCGCATCCTAAGAAATCAGAAATTTCTTAATTTGTTGGTGAGATCAGTCGAATTTTTAAATATAATTTTTGTGTTCCCAAAAGAGGACGCAAAGCCACAGATAGTCATTTTCCTAATCTTGAAACAGTTGACGAAAACATGGTACAACGGGACGGAGGGGGGCTCCAGTCTTCTGAATCTTGAGTAAACTATAGATCTTTGGTGCAGAACAACCTCTTGGACAGAACTTACTGTAAAATTGTGGAGTAATGTGCAAATTGTTTTTCAGTGAATCCATTTTTGTTCTTGTCGATTTTACAATTTATATGTAGGATCAAAATCCAATTTTTGTAAGTTCTAGAGTTAGACATAATAGTTTTCATTAGACGATCAATGTCAAAAGCACTCATATTAACAATAGTATAGCCTTTATCCGCTCTGGTGATAGCAGGGCCTTTATTCTTTCTCAAAATCCTAAAGTATTTTAATATATTTTTTGAGTGATATCTTTTACGATTTGCTCAAATTAAAATTGTTTAGTTTCCCTATGGTATCGGCCCAAGTTCTTGAAGAGCTTGCCCTTTGTCCAATAGAAGCCATAATTCCTGACTTCACCTTTGAAATTATTTTTGAATAAGAAATCGGTGTTGGAAAACATAACTTAAAAACACTTCGACAAAACAGCCACCTGTTGAATATTAAGAAGTATAGATGACTAATTCTTAGTGACAGGACAAAAAATATAAGTGTTTTTACTTTTATAAATTTAATAAATCAAATAATATTTAGATTTTGATTACTAAATATCAGTACATGTATATTATACTGACAATGCACATTCATTTGTATTTTTTCAGTAAAATGCAAGTTTTTTTCTGGCCTTGGGAAGGTATAGGGGTTTTGCGCCCAACTTATGTTAATTTCCTGCTCGTTTTGAGTTTGACTCGGTTATTTATTGTAATTTCTTTTCTTTTTGGTTTCATTTATTTATCGATGCTGATTTGTGGTAATTTCACACTTGGTAGATTATTTGATTTTATTTTTGCTCGTATTTTGTTTAATGGAGTTCTTAACTTTTCTTTGAAAAACTTATTTTGTGGTTAAAGATTTTTTAATTAATTTCTGTTCGTTTTATATTGACATAGGTTTTTAGGGAAAAAGAAAATAACACTTTAAATATTTTCCTTTTTTAAGACTTTATAGTTTGGCCTGCTATTTTGTATGCTGGAGAGAAAAATTTTTCAGAAACTTTATCAACAAACACCCTTTTAAAAATCTTGACTCAAATAGTACTGTTAAATTTAGTTTTTCATACCTCCTCTAGTTGACCTGAATGAAAATCTTGATACTATTTGCAAAAAAATCTATTTACTTTCTTTGATAGCTTGGATACACTTACGCTATTTTGATTTGATTAAATTTTAAAGCAGAAGTAGCCCCGAAAGTTAATCTTAAGGCAACATTTAGTTTTTAAACATAATGGGCAAATGGGAGGGTTGGCGTGGGAGGGTGGGAGTGGAAGGGGGATTAGTTGTCCTCTAATTACTTTCGACTATTAAAAAGGGCATCAGCCCTTTCTATTTTCAATCGAATATGCTCCTTTCGAAGTTCCCACGACAACTACTTCGATACGAAGTGAACCTTGTCTAAACAACAACAACAACAAAAAATATCACTAATCACTTTCGACAATTAAAAAAAGCACTAGCCCTTTGAATTTCAAATCGAATGAGGCCCTTTTTGAAGTATGTACAACAGCGCCTTCTATAAAAACCTTATATGCCCCCAGGGCATAACTTAAAATCCTTTCTGTAGGGGCTGTGGGGGAGTGTTCTCCTCAAAAACATATTTTTCTATTTGGAAATCAACTACGCTGAACAAAAATGGCTATCTCAAAATTTTTTATTGGGTGTATTTGCGGGAATGATGGGCGTGGGGGGGGCTACTTGCTTTCCAATCACTTTTGACTATGAAAAAGGGCACTAACCCTTTTAATTTCCAATTGAATGAGCTTTTTTGAAGTTCCTACGACAACGCTATCTATAAGATCCTTATATGCCCCCAGGGCATATCTTAAAACCCTTGCCGAAGGTTGTGGGGGTCCTTGCCAAGGGTCCCTCCTCAAAAATATATTTTTCTATCTGGAAATCAATTATGCTGAACAAAATGGCTATCTTAAAATTTTGATTGGATGTGTTTTGGTGGAAAGATGGGCGGGGGGGGGGGGGGTTAGTTTTGCCCTTCAATCACTTCCGACTATTAAAAAGGGCACTAGCCCTTTGAATTTCCAATGAAATGAGCCTGTTTTGAAGTTTCTACGACAACTCTTAAATAAAAACCTTATATGCCCCTAGGGTATAACTTAAAACCCTTCCCCTGAGGGTTGTGGGGGAGTTTTCCTCCTCAAAAACATTTTTTCTATCTTGAAATCAACTTCCCTACGCTGACAAAATGGCTATCTAAAAATTTTTGCCTGGAAG
>JAPEVW010000178.1:122500-307500 GCA_027921565.1 Artemia sinica
TGGAATAGAAATATCTAGACAGAATCACATATCCTTTATAAGGAGTAGGTTATAATACATAAAAGTAATGGTAAACAATACAATTAGGCTCACTTAACAGTGATTATTATGCTACAAGACTACAACAAGCAATTACACTGATATTATTACCTAGATACTGAGAGATTAATATAATATTGATTTCAACATTTCGACATTATTACTATGTTTTTTTTCAAACGCAGAGAATTTCCATCAGAAATCAACAGCGATTTACAAAAACGACGATGTTTAAAGATTAATATACTCTTAACTTTAAGTAGGGTCTCTTATTATACACTATAGCATACGTTATTGTACACATTTTATTTTTAATGTTCTTCAACGCTTGTTTAATTCTACATAAGATTAAAACAATCATTTAAACATGAGTTTAGACTAAATCCTTAAATTTGAGGTTTTAATTTACTATACATTTTCATGTCTTTATTGTTTACGCACGTCCATGCTGTTTAAGAAACACATTATTGCAGCGTCGTAACCGCACGGTTTTACGTAAACGATATTTACATTTGGGACGGGACATGTCATGAGCGAGTGAGGATCTCTATACTCACTCGTTTATAATGTCCTCCTTTTTTCTTGACTTAGACGTTTTCAAGGGGTTGCAGTTTAACTTCTGCATTTCAGTCCCCTCTATGGTGGTTTTCCTTTGGGGTTTGCCTTCGTGGTTAAAAATTTTTCCATAATTCAAGGTCAATAAAGTCCTTATAGTCAAGGAAATCATAAATACGAAACATACGGTTAGTAGTATATTCCACCAAAAGTTTGTTGAGAATAATCCATATCTACCCTCCGCGTAAGTTAACCTTCGGTCTTCATTAGTGAATAGGCAAATTTGGGAATCCAATGCTTCTCTTATTTTGTAAGCGGTAATGCTCCTTTAATCCCCTCTATTTTAGACACATATTAAGGTTTTCAGTCCTCATTATCTATATTTGGAATAATATACGATAAGCTGATTACCTTAAATGGTTATTTAGGACTTATTATATTTGTGCTTGTAATATTAATAGTGTTTGTACTGTCGTTTCTTTGGTACTAGTCGACATCCCTGTTAGGGTTATTGTTCCTAAATCTTGTAATAATAATTCAGTCCTATAACTTGAGTCGATTCTTTCAGTATTTTTATAACAAGATAAAATCTCGACAGTTTCTTTGAGACAGAAAATAGCCATAGATTATTTCTAAGGTTGTATGAATATTTCTCACTTAGTACCTCCATATTAAAGCTTCACAAAAACTAGAAATTTCTTCTTGTTGTATTCTTTAAAAATATATCTAACATACAAAATCCAGATTGACATCATAAATAAGTACGTTAGCTGACATACCAGGTTTTTGAATGTACGCATCTTTTATATCTTGTGGTTTAGCGAAAGAATATTTCTTTCTCTCTTGATCAACAAGCAAAATACTCTGCTTTGGGTTGATAGTCATAATGAACTTGTCTTTTTATATTAGCTGGAAAGGTGTAAATATTGTACAAATCGTCTATGGATGCTGATTTATCAATGGAATCGTTATTACCGCGAATAATTGTGTATTTATTTCTGTGATATGGACCTTTAATTTTGTGTAATAAAAAAATAAATTTGCTACTTCTGGCTCTGTGGGTGGATGCAGATTAAACGTTAGGTGCGTTTTTATTTCATCTAGAATATTTTTTAGATTCGTAGGTCTACTAGGTCGTATGATAAAGTTCCTAGGCGAGGGCAAATAATACGAACTCAAATTTACTAAAAATCTGTCAATAGGTTTAGTAGTGACATAGCTAATTATATCGAGTGATACCATAGTGAGACTTGAATCTGTAATCACACGATTCACATCGTTTTGTAGATAATTCATTACATTTACAGTTTTTTAGATTTTCTTAGATATTATGTCAACTTTATCTGTTTGATAGTTTGCTATGCTTGCTTATATTTTTTGGACATGTAATGTTATGTTCATGGCATTCTTCAGCTTTTACGTTTCCCTCAGAATGTCATGTCTTCCTCCGATGTTAACCCAAATAAGCGAGAGGTGAGTTCTCCAATGAGGGAATTAGGCGTGTGGATGTTCGGTATTCATTTCTTCGAAAGAATACTTCAAAAATGCTTGGGCACTTTGTTTTAATTTTGTATTTACGTGTTGAATAATTCAAATAAGGTTTATAGTCTTTTTCTGTACATGATTAATAAGGCTTGGTGAGTTGATGCTCTTGGGAGTTTTTCTCATTTAGATCAGGTAGAGGTTCGATATTTTCTTTTATTGGCACGTCGGCTATGGTAGTCTAGCGCACATGCGTTTGCCGTCTATTGCCCAACATTTGTGGGTACGTAATTATCTTTTTCCTAGTTTTCATAATTCTTTTTATTTTCTTCAGGATTGTGCCTTAAACTGTTATCGTTTGTAATTTGGTATGCATTATATGGATACTGTGCTCTATGTATATAAAGAATTTGCCGAGGAGAATGGTTTGTGTAAATGTGGGCCTGTTGACTATACCCTTTTTGTAAATGTCGTTGCTTTTTGATAAGTTAAAATAGTTAGGTTTCTAAGAGATTCTTTACTGATTTTGAGTAAATTTGGGACTGTATTTATTGGATTTCTGATATTGAAGATTGTAATTTGTTTGGCTAAGGTCCTCAGATGTTGGTGTGGTTGTCGTGGTATCTTTTTTAATTTTTTCTGTGGATTCGTATATCCAAATTACTTGGGGGGCTGAGTACTTGTTGTTGACTTGTCTAACTTTTCTAGGTTGTTTCTTGTATTCTTCGAGGTCTGTTTCTATTTCTTAAATAGAAACTTTGGGTGATTTCTGCTCGGTAACGTTTTTCGCGGCATGATCTTGCCATAGTTCTTTGAGAAAAGTCCATAGGCTGTTATTCTTTCAGACTGGCGTAATTTCCCATCATAAAGTTCTCCTTCCTTGTAGTCGATAACTGAGTGTTTTTGGTGGATTTCATTGTAGTGAAATCTCTCAACGAGTTTTCAATATTATTCGCTGACATTTTCCTTCTGTTTTCTTTGGTGCTGGTTCCTAGGGCCATGTCAATTTCTGCATTTTGTTCAAAGTCATCTATTTCTAATTTTGGTTTAGTTCGGGATAGTTGGAATGCAAATTCTTTGTTATCTTTACTGTGCATTATTTACTGTATTTAATCCCTTATCCGATCTTAAGAATTGAAATATTGATTCTTTGAGTTATATGTATTTTTCTCTAGTCTTGTTACTTGTTGGAACAAGGTTTTAAAAGGTTTGGGGTCCAATTTCATAAATATTTTCCATGCGTTATGGCTTGCTAGCATGAATTCTGATGTTTAAATATTACTAGATGTCTTACAACTCTTTGGCCGCTGCGTGAACAACGAGGATTACGATTACATTTGTTAACCGCATCTTTTTATTGCCTTAGATTTATTTTTTATAATTTGTATATATTTTTACCATACTTTATTCTATATTACTATTTTATTATGTTTCTAAAATAGTTTGGACCTTATTACGTGGGCTATTTCAATTGTATTAATTTGTTAAGGTGGTGTATTAGTTTATGATGGGTGATTTGAATTATGAGGTCGTCACACGAAAATACGATACTATGCTCATGCTTTTGAAGTATGTCTTCAGGTTTTGGGTTATTCGTGCTAAGTTATGGCTTTATTCTAGTTATATTACTTTGTTTTTTGATTTTTTATACATAAGGATTGATATATTTTTATGATTGTAAGTTGTGAATCATAGAGTAAATAACATGTAAATGCAATAGTAGCCTATTTTTTAACACGAACACTCTAATAAGATGTTGTTTCATAATAATTACTAAGGCTACACTAGATAGTAGGGTACCAACACTAGACATCGAGGTGGATGTAGGGTTTTAACTTTGCGTAAGACATTCGCGATTATCTTAACGTTGGTTTAACTATTTTTCGAAACAATAAATTCTGAAATAGAGATGACGGTGTAATCTGGAGAATGGATGATTTCGGACAAAATCTTTCATAAATTTACGTGAACACACGATTCCTTCCATAGTTATCTACATTTAGTTTCAATATTTATATTTCTTCGGCAGTTCGTTGCGTGCATCTAACAACACTAGCATACTATTAAGTCGATAAATTTCCCACAACGACACATTTTTGCGGTGAAACTTCAATTCAAACACTATGTTATGTTCATTATCTTTATTTGTGTCTAAGTACATCAAATATACCAATAGCTCGTTTGGAAGGTGTAGGCCTTTCAACGTATTCGATATATCTCTTTTTCACATATTTTCTCGAATTACTTTGCAACATCATTCGAATAAGGAAAGCGGATTATTCATGACTTTTACGATGCTAAAAATTAATTGTATATGTGAAGCATTGCAACATTTTTGTTCACGTACAATTATGTCAAAGCCAGGGAACACTTTTGATCTGAAATTCTCATGTTCTTCGAAGAAGTTTAAGGTAATTTTCTTTATATCATTATAATCTCGCATGGTAACTTCGAAAGTGTTGTATGTTGTTTTTGGGTTTACGCCATTAAGGTTCCAGAAATTTCTGTACAATTTTCTAAGAAAATTTCCTCCGTTTATTAGACTGTACCCTTGATCTATTAATATGGCTAGGAATCGAACAGGCCAAATGGTAGTAATACCATTGTCATCCTGAAATTGCCAAAGATTTTTTGTGATAAATTCAGCAATTAGGGGGTACTTTGACACCGGAATTTTTTGTAAGAGAATTTTGAATGCCATGTTGGCAGTTAATCTAGTACGATCCACTGTTGTTAACATTACCCGTGTATTAAAGTTATAATATACTAAAGTTGCTATTACTCTTAATATTACTCTATCCTCCAGGGGGCTTCTAGGTGATTAGAGTAGGAAGTGTAGTGTGGTAAATTTTAGATATTCCACTACCTTTACTAAGACATATTCGCTCAATAGTTTATTTACATCATTCATACTGTGACTTTTTATGCGTAATGAAACACAGTGGGGAAATAAAACGCAGTGTTTCAAATGTTGAATCTGGTTATTTAATTGTGGACAACTGGGGAATTTATCATTTTTTTTCTTTGGGATTATTATTTCTTTTTTAATAATTTAATATTCTACCTATTTGAGTTATTAGCGTTCCATGTGGGTTACCTCTTTCCGTTTTTTTCACTGAGCCAGCAATGACAATACGGTCGTTAGAGGTCGGCGTATTCGCAAATGCGTGATTTTAATTTTAACGAAAGGTATGTTTTTGTAGAATTTAAGATAATTTATTATTATCGAGATTCCTAAGGGAATTGGAATTTTCAAGGTTTTGGTTTGTTTTTAACGTGTTAGGTTAGAATTTAGAATCTTCTGTTAGTTTTGTTAATCTTCCTGTTATGTACCTTATACGCGTCTTTTTTCTCTCGTGTGTTTTCTTACGTTTCAGAAATAATTTACTTCCTAGGAGTTTGTATTCTTCAGATTCAGGGTTGAATAAGAATTGCTTATAATATTGAATTTCAAGTAAGGGGTGATAGGCACTTTCATATTTGACGCCTCTTAGATTTTTCTATAGGTTATAGCAAATTTTGGGGGCTTGGCTTTTATCAAAGAAAAAAATATCTGTTTGAGTGGGCCTTTTGGAATAAAAATATTTGATGTTTAGATTCTTCTCTAGGCACCCTATTGTCAGTTGTAAACAACCAAATTGTTTCGCACTTCTTTTTCTATATTCCGTTTTACCTTTCCCTCTAGATGGACGATATTTAGGGGTATTTGTTAGTGCTAAGCCATATCTGTAAGTGTTGGGTGCACACACTTTGAGATGTAAGTAAGATCCAAACTTATTGCATATATCTCCCATTCTTCTTCATCGACCACCAACATAGCTGCTGCGTATATAATATTCTTCTTTGTTTTCACTATTGTAATAAATTCCGTATCGATAATCACCTTTCGAACAGGCTCGGAATCTGTTGTCATAATATGAAAGTGATTATTTAGTTATTTTAATATAATGATGGCTACTTTATTTTACCTTTCTTTATGGGGTAGGGAACTAGTTAAGAATCTTTTTGACTGATTTACTAAATCCATCTTATTATTTTTTTGGCTTTTAATTTTTCCAGTGTGCCCTCGTTTTATTATCCGTACGAGTTGATCTTTGCAAAGGAATCGCTCTCAGGAAGCTGGCTCACAGAATAATAAGAGCTTTGTTCCCGCGCCCTGACAACAAATACCTCACGACTTGGGCTTCTTTCCTCGTTTTCTTCGCAGATTCCTTTGAGCGGTTACTTTTGTTAAAGTAATTTCCCAGTGGTTAAAGTATCGTAAAAGGGGGTCTTCGAGGATCACTTTTTGTGTGGATATAGGTGGATTTTCATAAAGGTATCTGAGGTAGAGCGGGCCCCCAAACAGAATTCGAAACACTATTGATGACGTGTTAGACCACAAACTCCCTGCAATTTAGGGTCCGTTTATTTAATTTGATATTCAAAGTTTATTTAGGTAGTTCGTTTGATAGGTGCAATTTTTCCGTCGTTGAAGCATTTGGAGGAAAGGCTCTCGTAAATCACTTTTGTAGAGTTACAGTTGTTTTTTGTAAGTAAGCCACCTGGTTGGCGGAATGTGCCAAATAGGAGTCTAAGCACCATTTGTCATCATCAGCCGACCACGAGCTTCCAACGTCAGTCTTTTTCTCATTAACCACTAATGTTTTGAATTCACCTATACCACTATATATTCACTGATGCTAGCTTGGTGGATTTACTTGCCTGCTTTTGGTTAATTTGAAGGTGGGGTCAAGTTTCCGCCTTGAGGTATGGCCGTCAAAACTAATACTCTGACTGCTTCAGCTGGATGGAGCATCATTTTATTGGAATAATGCGGGGAAATTTTTGTGTCAAAACGTATTAGTTGAGTTTACTATGTACCATGAGTTTTCAGCACGAGAATTTATTTTGGATATACTGTACATATACTGAAATAAATTGGAAAGCATTTTCCCTTCGCTAAGAATGAATTTTCGTTTGGCGGTCTCACAGCTAAAAAAAACAAAATTATAGACAAGCAGTTTTTTTTTGAACAATTATCATTTATGAAACATTACTATGGAAATTTTTTGATACTGCACATTCTAGGGATATTTCCAACCTCTCAGGTTTCTTACCATTCTACCCGATTGTCTTGTTAGTGTCTAATCTCTTGCTTGCAGATTTTTCTTTTTAGGTTTTGACAGTGATATAAAGTCAAAATTTTTGTGTTTTTTTAAGGAAATCGTGACCCTTCTACTTCATTTCTTTTGCATGTGTGGCCGTTGGGGTTGGTTTGATATCCCTGTGTCTTTGACTGCTTTCTGGTCTGATTCAACGTCAGAACCCTCAGAATCGGCCCCTATTGATTCCGCATTAGGGCTTTTAGGGGTGACATTTTGAGATTTCGAGGTTAGAACCTGCTCTTCCTTCATAGATTTCCTCTCCTCTGGAAGTAGAAGGTTTAATTTCTAATTTCTCTTTTTGAGTTCTCAATTCGGCAGACTTGAAAGATTCTTGAGAGCTCTGAGAGGAATCAAATATTTTCGCAGGGTTCCTCCATTGTTTAAATGTCATGTGTTCAGGGGGATGAGGCATTTTCTGCACCAGTGTCTCCCTCAATGAAGACCATTCTTTGGGCTTAACTTTGATACGGTGATATCGTGATACTGTCCTTGCTGGAAATCCTTGGGAGTTTGGGGTTTCCAAGGCAATGTGCTTTTCCTCGTTTTTATGGGGAAGTTTATTAAAGCCATAGATTCTGGTAGATTTGTCTTTATTGTATCTTTGGGACAAGTTTTTTTATAATTTTACTTGGGGTCTCTATGGCTCTGTTCAATTCCTCTTGTAATGATAAGGGTCTCTCTATTGGGGTTGCTGGTGAGACCATGTCGTCTGGAAGTCTTTTCGGGGACAAGGAGTAAAATTCTAGCAGGAAAGAATTGGGTTATGGGGATATGTATAATCTAATTCTTCTGAACTTTCTGAGGATGAACTCTTTGGACTGTTTATATTCTCACAGGTATTAGGGACTTTCTTTTGGGAACCCTTAGATTTCTTATAGTTAAGAATACCTCAAAGTTTTATTCATCACTATCATTTTCAAAACAAAATCTTGTCTGAAATTAAAGGTTTTTAACTTGGCCAGCCTTGAACGAGGTGGCTCAGCTTCCACGTCTGGCGAATCGGTAGACGTGGGTTGCGCTACCCATCTTTCTGGAAACTTGGCTCTGTTTTTCGACTAATGTGTGCCTTATAGGTTCTTCCGAAATCAGGGTTTTCATTTAAAAAAACTGTTAACATATTTTTGATTATTCTATACGTCCAGAGTATTTATTAGAAAATTTTTTGCCTTCAGTTTTAGCTTCATTTTTTTTTTTTTTTTTTTAAATTCATTCTTTAGGTAGACGCAATTTCCTGTATTATAATCTATTTCTCCCTGAATTTTTGTAGGATTCTTAGCTCTTGACTTATTTTAGATTTTTCCAACTCTTGCCTAACTATCTTGTGAGATTTCCTCATCATATTATGAACTCTGTTTGTAATCTTCTGTTTTATTATAATAATGTCGGGACTCAATGATATCTTCATAAGGTATTCTGAAGTCAAGGCCCAATAATAAATAAAAAGGACTTTCTTTAACGTTTTCTCGAAAAAGCAGTATTGATTATATGGTATGAATTGATCCCAGTCGTTCCTGCTATCTTTGTGTAAATACTTAATACGTTAGAAAATATTTTGTGCCTATTTGCTATTTCACCATTGGCTTGTTGTGATAGGGAGATGTTGCCAATTTCTTATGTTAAGAAAAACTCATTAAGTCTTTTGTTACTTTGGAAACAAAATTACTACCTTTATCGCTTTTTACCGTATTTGGTATCCCAAATTTTAAAAATAATTTCGCCAACGCCTTTCTTTTGGCGTATGCGCCTTGATTTTTTAATGATTTGCAACTTTAAATCCGGAAAAGTGATCTATGACCAAAAGAATACAAATATGACCTCTGTTGGAGATAGGTAAGCCTCCGATGGTTCCATACAAGTCAAATGAGATAATATCGAATGGGAACCTTGCTACTTGAACTCTTCCCATTGGGGGGTTAGGATAAGCCTGGGGTTTTTTTCTCAAGTTATATGCTTTGTGTCTACTTATAAATTCCTTAAGTTTTGTTAACGCCAACTAGACATAAAAATATTGTTATAATTTATGGAATGTTTTGGTTATTTCCAAGTGTCTGCCTGTATCCGAATAAAACAATTCGAAAGCAGGTATTACTAAGTTTTGGGGTAATATGAGGATTAATGAAGTTTGGTTCTACTACCCTCTGCTGTCACAATTCTGCATAGGATTTCCTCGTCAAGATTATAGTAAAAATTACCTGTTTCCCTCTTAAGGGTTTTGAATTTATCGAGTAACTTATCATCATTCACAAAATTGTTGATAAGTGCTAGAAATATTTCATCCTTATTCTGGTTTCTTTTATATTTCTCAAGGATAAGCGGCAACTTCTATTCTCTTTTCTTCTATTTGCCCCTAGATTTCTTTTCTTGTATTTGTGTTTACTTTTAGCATTTAATTGTGCTAATTTCTTCTTGCTCAGCATCCAAAAGGATATTTTCTTTGAGTCTACTCAAGTAATCACAAGGTGCATTTTGTTGCCTTTTAGATATTCGAACTCAGAGAAAAAATCTTGGATTTCATTATCCATCTAACTAGAATTGTGTTGAGTTATTGAAAGCCGCGGAATATTGCAATATTTTGTGGTCCGAACGTAGCTTAATTTCGACCAATTAAATAATGCCTAAATTTGTCCAAATGGTGGATTATAGATAGTAGTTCTAAGTTTGTGGCAGAATAATTACTTTCACTTTTCGACAGAGTTCTACTTGAGTAACATTTAACTCTTTCTTGATGTTTCTAACCAGAGTGTCCCTGTAGAGGGTCAGAATCTTCTACAGAAATTATTTGAGAAAGAATTCCTCCAATGCCCTTTACGAGGCATCAGTCGTGACTACGAATTGTCCGTTTTTGAAATCAGGTAACGATAACATTGGTTCAAAAGTGAGTGACTTCTGAGATGGTCTAAGGAAGTTTGAGCTTCCTGGGACCAAGTAATATTTTGGGGATTCCCTTTAGTTAATTGCGTTAGGGATTTCACAATTTGGGCGTAATTGCGTATAAATTTTCTAAAGTAGCCACAAAGGCCTAAGATTCCTCTTAATTGTTTTATAGTTCCCGGGGGTCTAAGATTTTCGACATATTTAATCTTGTTAGGATCTGGGGATATCAGACCTTGAATCACCTCTAAAAAATAAAAATCTGATTTTAGGTTGAAATAAATTTGATTTTTCTGTCCGGTATTTTACATTGCCCTCCCTGGATTTCTCGAACACTTTAGCTAATGTTGCTAAATATTCTTCTACGTTTTCTCCTACACATATCACATCGTCTACGAAGCGAATGATATTCTTTAATCCTTATACTCTTAATTGGTGTAACAAGGGTTACATAACGTGCTGAACTTGTCTTAAGTCCAAAAGGTTACTCTTAAATATTACTAGGAACCGCAAACACTTGTGGAAAACTCAGTTTTATAGAAATCTTTCTCCGTAATCTTTACTTAGTGATAGCCTTGGGTAAGATCTAAGGAGCGTGAAAATTTTGTTTTTACGTGTTGATAGAATTAAGAATTTCATCTATTCTTAGTAAGGGAAATTTATCGCTAACCACTTGCTTATTAAGGGCTCTATAGTCTACTACAAGTCTTTGGTCTCCATTCTTCTTTGAGACTAAGATGACAGGTGTCTAATATGAGGTTACACTGGGGCGTCATAATATTATTTTCTTTCTAATTCACGAATTTTATTTACTGACCGATTCTTATGCTCGTACGGCATACGGTATGTCTGTTTCGCTACCGGTAATCCTGTAGTTTGAAATGAGTGTTCATAAGACGATATTAATCAAATATCTTCTTCAGATGTGGAGAACAAAATCTTTTAAAACCATAATAACTCGCATATTTTTTCTTTAGTTCCATGTCAGTAATATGGTCTATTATAAATTTTTATAAAAATTTTGATTTAGTTAGCGGGTATTTGTCCTTTGAGTTATTAATGCTGTTAACTAGGTTTCTTTTGGAATTTTTCCACTTTTCTAAATCTCGTTCTGAAATAACTTGTATTCTTACTAGACACGTTCCCTGATTTATCGTAATTGTACATTTTCATGGGTACTCGTTACCCATATAAAACCTTCTACTTTTTCGTAGGATATGATCTGTTATTCACGTAACAGATTCTCGGGAATTCCATCCGACGGGGACGCCAAACATTTTTCGGATTTAGCGTTTATTGGTTCTACCAATTGCGATATTTGAATTCTTTGCATGTTTTGGGAGGAACTTTAGTTTTTCGTACTGTAAACCCATAATAGTTTTCTTCAAGTTCATTTTCTATTATATTTGAACAGGCGTTTTGTTGCGTCATATCTACCGTAAGTAATGTTGGTTGGGCATGAACTGCGTTGGGGTTTATTACGTTCTTCCATAATTCCACTATTTTCTTAATTTTATTAGACCTATATGTTGCATATCGCCTATTTTTGCTTTTATAGACTCAATCCACTGTTGCTCGAATTACTTCATTACTCTCGTAGGAGGGAAAATTTCTGGAGACGCAATATCCTCTACGAGACAAGGAATGAGGTACAAAGGATTGTAGGCGATTCCTTGTTGCATCCCTTCCTCCACTCGTTGAGGAGAACAATTTTCAGGGTATATGAGTCTCTCATTTGCTTAGTCCAATAGCACTTTATTTGATTAAAAAAATTAGCGCCTATTATGGCTTCGTATGGAAATTTTTGCTGCATATTATGAAGTAGGTCGGAAAAATTCTCTTATTACGTCTAGGCAAATTGAACCGTTTGCATCCAATTTATGCCCTTTGACACTAGTTATACTGGGAATATTAAAATCCTTCCGTCGCTTCATATACGAGGGTAATTTATTGAATACACTTGAGTTTATTATGTTAAGTGTCGTGCCGGAATCTACCAGTAATTTAAAATAAATACTCGCCACACCAAAATCATTAAATATAGGTAACATATTATTATTATCACTAAAAGACGGTACCATTATTGGATGGGACCTATAAGAAGTTTTGGCTCCCTTCTTGGCCCCTTTTGCTCTTTTGGGGGGCCCGATTCTTTTCCCTGTGGGTTAATTTGGTATTTTGGATAATTCTGGCTCTACCTCTTCTCTTGATTCAATGTTAAATTCATCGATGATTGAGACGGATGGCAACTCTCATATAGATCTGAGTGTTTGAGCATCCGATAATTTTCCAATTATAACAGTTTCAAAATAATTAAAGCAGCTAATGCCGGTTACACCAAAAATTGGATTACTAGAGAAGATTGGAATAAGATTGATACTATCCTCTATCAAGCAAAGTTAGAAAATATTCTATATAAGATCAAAGTGCTTTTTCAGTTTCTTCGACAGAGTGTGCATATATCAGATAAGGAGAGACAAGTGCTACTTAATATTTACTGCAGTGAAAAAACTCATGCTTTATTTTGTGCTGAAACGGCTGCTGTCCCAACAAGCAAGGTCAAAGTCGGTACTGAAATTCCTAAGTGGTCGCAGAACCCAGTTTTGAGTGAAGCTTGTCGTCGAGCAAAATTTTGGATTGGGATATGGAATAAATGTGATCGGCCAGGATCTGGCGTTGTTAACCATATTCGTCTTTATAGTAAACGTGAATTTGGAAAGCTTTTATCTAAGCATAAATGTGACGTTATTTATAAGCATAGTGAGAAGATTAGTCAGAAGCCAAATATGGTACGGAAACTACTTAAACGAAAAAGTAGTATTTGAAAGTCTGAAACTACTCCCCCAAATGAACATGATTGGTTATCTCACTTTACGGCTAAATTCTCACCCCCTGATCCTGTGCTCGAGGATAATTTTAATGGGGAGCTTGATAAGTGTTTTATGTTGTGTAGGTCTAGGTAGAGTTTTGTAGTAGGTATTTCTAATCTAGTTTGTTTTAATTTGAAGCTGAAAAAGAAGAAATCTAGAAGTTTTGATAAGCTAAGTGGCTTACATATTAGTTTATACCAGTGATAAATTACTTTGTCATCTGCAGCTACTGCTATAGATGATCTTTAATTCCATTCTTGTTCCAAATTTATTTTGTAGGGGGGTAATTACACCAATACTAAAAAAGGGGAAAAATCCATCTGAATATTTATCGTACCGTCCTATAAGCGTGTCACCAGTTTATCTAAATTAATGAAATTACTTGTGGGGGATATGCTCATAGATGACTGATCTGTCTCCTGACTCCCAGTTTGGTTTCAAAAAGGGGGTTAGCCGCGAGCATGTGCATTATATTCTTGCTAATGTAATGGCAGAAGCATATGACTTTAACGAAAGATTTATACTCGCAAGTCACGACGCGTGCCGGGCTTTCGATTCGGGGATTCATTCCCAGCTATCCTGTCAGCTATTAAGCGTGGGGTGACCAGTCTGTGATATTAGCATTTAGAAATATGTACAGAAACCTTCAAGTACAAATTAATATACCGTCAAATGAGGGTCCAGTTCCATCTTCCCAAATAGTCCAATTGAAGAAGGGTATTAAGCAGGGTGAAATATCACCTCTACTTTATAATTACAGCATTATAGAAGCGCAAAGTAGTTTAAACCAAGTTTTTAATTTCGTGATGTAGATATTACGTTATTACATTATGCAGAAAATATTCTTAATATAAGTTGATCTTTAACTCGTATTGAAGAGAATTTTGATATTCTGAATAAAATGTATGCAGGGATTGGCCTGTCGTTTCATTCTAGTAAAAGTGAGTTTATTGTTTTTAATGGTGATTCCTTGGTGCTGTTTGTATATTTGGAAATCAGCAAGCTATAGGATCTAGTTCCATCATGTATATAGTACTACCAATAAGCTCAGATATGATTTTTACTCGCCATGGCCTACTTTGTAATTTTTAGAAAAAGCCAGGAAAGCGTACGGAACTCTTGCTTCAACAAAGGTAAAATATAATCGTTGAATTCGTGCTAGACTGTGTAATGCGCTAGTTTCCCAATGTTTAGCACTGGCTACGTTTTGGAATATTTTTTTTAACGGATAATAGAAAACTTCGGTCTACATTCTATAAATTTTTAAAGTTTCTTTTGAATGTTCCTCTATGGGCCAAAAATTAATTTTTAAGTAATAAGTATGGTGCTGCAGAGCCAGTTGCTGCCATTTTGAAACACCGAGCCATGTTTCTGAGGTCCTTAGATCCATCTAAAAGACTAGATTTGGCAAATATCCCTTGAGTTACTCTTATTTAAATAGCTATTTGTTGTTAATTTTTTGTTTTCATGTGTTGTGTGAATTTGTTGCATTATTGTCTTTTTTTTTCCATTATTTCTCTTTTGCTTCATTCAAGCATTTTGTATGCACTTTTTTTGAATGGGTTAATAAAATTATTATTGTATGATTACTACCTATGATTGTGACGTCATTCATTAAGATTGGCCATAAAATTCAGTTTTTAGTCGAAAAATTAATTTTATTTAAAATACAAAAAAATTAAAAGACAAAATAGCACTAGATCTAGTCATTTCCTTTAAAATGAGCCATTGAACAACTTTCTACGACATTCCAGTACAAAGCTATCTGTGGAAAATAAGAAAAATGTAAAAAAAATGCTGTTTGGGCAAAATACTGTAATAGATGCCACTTTTCTTGATTTTTAAGCAAATATTTTTCCCTTGCTGTTCAAGCCAAATGACAGAAATTTTCCTATATAGGGGTTTTGGACAAGATGGTTCTAATGGTGTACTTTTTGTTTTGATCTGACTCTAGTTTTAGGAGTTATGGGTTATTATATTTCTTAACATTGGACGTGATCATCTCTTACTGGGTAGCTAGCTACCGCTGCAACCCGGATTCCACATTTTTACAGATAGGAGCTTAATGAACCTCTACAGTAAGGTTCTCTGATACGATAAAACTGATGGTGAGATTTCATTAATGTTAAATGACTTTTAGGATGTGTTTTGTCCTTTTTTGAAAATAAGGCAAATACTCTCAGGCTCGTAACTTCTTATGGATATGCTTAAATTTGATGAAACTTATTTATTTAAATTCAGCATAACAATCAAATTTTTTATGAATTTATTGATATTGAAGTCCATTTATCCTTGTTTCATCCGTTTATCCGTTTTTTATGTCGATATCAATATTCGTTTTTAGAGTTTCAAGTACTATTGAGACGAGTCGCTCTTACTATACAGTTTGTTACCAAGAACTGTTTGACAAGGGACAGAAAGTTTCCTATATAGGGGTTTCGGACACGGTGGTTCCAATGGTGTACTTTTTGTTCTGATCAGACTCCTTTTGAGGAGTTATGGGGTTATTTATTTCTTAACATTGGACGTGAACATCTTTACTATGTTTCTAGCTACCACTGCAATCCGGAAACATTTTTAAAGAATTTTTAATATATTTAATTAAATATAACTTTACAAGCCTATACTATAGTTAAGTAACCTATACGAGTTGGTATAGGCAAGAGTTTGTTCTTATTATAAGAAAATGGAAGAAGAAGGACTAGATATAAATACACATGATACTTTTACAACAAGGTTTTCTGATACGCTGAAACTGATGGTGGTGATTTCATTAAGGTTCTGTGACTTTTGAGGGTTTTTTCCCGATTTTTCAAAAAAATAGGGCAAATTTTCCCAGGCTCGTAACTTTGAGGGTATAAAATAAAATTTTACTTGTCGAAAGATAAACGTTTATAGATATTGGATTCACTTATTAAGTCATATTTGGTTATACGAGAAAAATCAACATATTGTAAACAGTAACCTTTTCAATATGATTACAATAACTTTATATTCTATCTTTATTATTATTCTATGTATGGTTTATGTAATGTTAAATATTGGTTCTTTACTGTAAAACCATTTTTTAAATGTAACCTTGTATGACGTCATATAATACCACAGAACTGTTTTTCCTTTCCCTGTTCTATCAGTTATCTTTACTGTAATCTGAATTAAAAAAATTATTATTATTGGTTAGACATCATATATTTTTTTGTAGTTACAGAATAGACTGCAGTATGAAAAAACATTGAATTGCGTTAAAGAGCAAAGAACTGGTAATTACAAAAATATTTGCCAAGGTTTGAAGCTTAGTAGAAATCGTTGTTACCAATTGGAATTGCTTTAATAATCAAACATCTTTGAAAAGACACAGTATTAAAAGATATTAAATTGTGAAAAGAGCAAAACTGGTAATTGCAAAAGTATTTATATATATTTGAAAAAGGGACTACAACAAATCAAAAACCTTTAAAAAGAAACCCAAGAGTTTGAAGCTTGGTAGACATCGGTGCTAGAAATCGGACTTGCTACAAAAATCAAATGTCTTTGAATAGTCTGCAGTATGAAAAAAACATTTAATTGCGTAAGGAGCAAAAAACTGGTAATTGCAAAAGTATTTGCTGAAGTTTGAAGCTTAGTAGAAATCGTTGTTAGAAATTGGACTTGCTTTAATAATCAAATATCTTTGAAAAGACACAGTAATGGAAAAACTTATTTTGTGGAAAATTTTTTTTTAATTAATCATTAAAACCATGATACCGATGATATATACAACATTTCCATTCACAGTATCAATTCTTTATCTACACTTAAAAAAACGAAAAAACAAACCTGCTGTCGATGCGGAATATTGTGGTGTCAGCCACTTTTCTTGATTATCAAACCAATATATTTTCCTTGTTTTTCATGTCAAGGGCACTTAGTTTCCCATATAAGGGTAGTGGACAGTGCGGTTCTAATAGTGCACTTCCTTTTTTTGGTCTGATCCTACTTTTAGGAGCTGTGGACTATTTTATTTTGTACTGTGGGATGTGATCGTCTATTTCTAGGTTGCAAGCTACCTCTGTAACCCGGATATGGGCAACAGTATATTCATTAATATAACTATTAATAACTACTATATGAGGTCATCTTGACTGAAACCATTTATCGTTCTTTAATGTAATGACTCTATTTTTAGGAGTTCTGAGTTTTTATATTTTTTAGCATTGGACTGATCGTCTCTTCCTAACCGCTGCAACCCGTATTCTATGCTATATGATTACAAGCAGGAAAAAACCTACGGCTTTTTTTCTTTGAAATAGTAAGAGACAAACCTCAAACAATCAAGTAGCTAACTAAATCCAAAGTATGCAATGGTTTGTTATTCTAATGATCGTCTCTTAATGTAATTATTACTTCTCGATACGCCTGGTCGGTTGAATACCTTGCTTTTTTCTTTTCGAGATACTATCTCTGTTTTTTTTGTAGTACTGTTTTTTTAACTTGCGTGTAGCTTGCTTTGATCTAACCATTATGTATTCATGAATGAGACCATTTACAGTTTTGACGTTTCTTATATAGTAATTATGACGTCACGGCGTAATGATTTTATTTCATGACGTCATGGCGCAATGGTATTATTTCATGACGTCTTCAGAAACAACAATATAATTTCGTGTTTTTCTATTCACGTCATAGCTCTAATATAAAACTATGATGACATTCATTATTTATCTAGTAGGGTTTCAGACAAGGTAGTTCTAATGATGTACTTTTGTTTTGATCTGACTCTATTTTTAGGAGTTTTGGGTTTTTATATTTCTTAGCATTGGACTGATCGTCTCTTACTAGGTTGCTAGCTACTGCTGCAACCCAAATTCACATATATATTTATAAGAGGCAGCCTGGCCGAGTGGTCCAAGGCACTGGTGTTAGCCACCAGTCTCTTCGGAGGCGTGGGTTCAAATCTTACTGCTGGTATACGATTATGTTTGAAAGACTGCAGTGTGAAAAGACATCAAAAATGCAGTTTTTGGTGGAAAAATTTATTCTCTTTTAGAAACAATTTATTTTAGTTACTATAGATTTGTAATCCAGTTAATTTCCTTTAAAATGAGCTATTGAACAACTCTCTACGATGTTCCAATGCCAAGCTATCTCTGGAAACAAAAGAAAAAGAAAAAAATTATCCCGTTGAGGCAGAATGTTGTAGTAGCTGCCACTTTTCTTGATTTTCAAGCCAATATATTTCCCTTGCTGTTCAAGCCAAGGAACAGAAAGTTTACTATACAGGGGTTTCGGATAAGGCGGTTCTAATGGTGTACTTTTTGTTTTGATCTGACTCTATTTTTAGGAGCTATGGGTTTTTATATTTCTTAACATTGGACGTGATCGTCTCTTACTAGGTTGCTAGCTACCGCTGCAACCCGCATTGCTAGCTACCGCTGCAACCCGGATTATATCCAATGTATGCAATGGTTTGTTATTTCAATGATCGTCCTTTAATGTAACAGCAACCCGGATCAATTAACATGGGCTAGAGGTCGTTCTTTACTATAATGTAAACTAACTCAAATAAGTGACAACACTAGACTAACCTATAAGATTTCAATTTCATTCACGGATGAGAGGCATAGCTCTAATATAAAACTATGATGACATTCATTATTTATCTAGTAGGGTTTCAGACAAGGTAATTCTATTTTGTTTTGATCTGACTCTATTTTTAGGAGTTTTGTTATATTTCTTAGCATTGGACTGATCGTCTCTTACTAGGTTGCTAGCTACTGCTGCAACCCAAATTCACATATATATTTATTTATGAGAGGCAGCCTGGCCGAGTGGTCCAAGGCACTGGTGTTAGCCACCAGTCTCTTCGGAGGCGTGGGTTCAAATCTTACCGCTGGTATACGATTATGTTTGAAAGACTGCAGTGTGAAAAGACATCGAAAATGCAGTTTTTGGTGGAAAAATTTATTCTTTTTTAGAAATAATTTATTTTAGTTACTATAGATTTTTAACCCAATTAATTTCCTTTAAAATGAGCTATTGAACAACCCTCTACGATGTTCCAGTACCAAGCTATCTCTGGATACAAAAAAAAAGAAAAGAGAAAAAATATCCCGTTTGGGAAGAATAACGTGGTTAAAGTCAATTTTCTTGATTTTCAAGCCAATATATTTCCCTTGCTGTTCAAGCCAAGGGAAAGAAAGTTTCCTATACAGGGGTTTCGGACAAGGCGGTTCTAATGGTGTACTTTTTGTTTTGATCTGACTCCTTTGTTAGGAACTATGGGTTTTTATATTTCTTAACATTGGACGTGATCGTCTCTTACTAGGTTGCTAGCTACCGCTGCAACCCGGATTACTAACAAACAGGAAAAACCCTACCGCTTTTTCTTCTTTGAAATAGTAAGAGACGAACCTACAACAGCTGAACTAAGTCCAATGTGTGCAATGGTTTGTTATTCCAGTGATCGTCTTTTAATGTAAAATTATTCCAATGATCGTCTTTTAATGTAATTTTCAAACAAAATTAGTTACTATGGCCTAGAATTCGTTCTTTACAATAATTAATCGGATATTTTAATATATCCTATGTGGTCTAGAGGTTGGAATAGCTCTCACCCAGTTGGCTTGAGTTCAATTTCCGTATGGGAATTTTTACTTATGATGATTTCTTAAGGAATATAATTAGAATTTCTTCATGTAATAAAAATAATTTGTTTTAATTACAAAAGGTTTTTAACCCCATTAATTTCCTTTAAAATGAGCCATTGAACAACTCTCTACGATGTTCCAGTGCAAAGCTATCTGTGGAATTACTAACTTATACTATAATTAAGTGGCGTATAAAATTTAGTACAGGCATGAAGTCGTTCTTTATTATAAAAAACTCTAAAGGAATTACTATATTTTTATAACAATGAAGTACATGGATTCTTTATGTAATATGTTTGAAAGGCTGCAGTGTGAAAAGACATCAAAAATGCAGTTTTTGGTGGAAAAATTTATTCTCTTTTAGAAATAATTTATTTAAGTTACTCTAGATTTTTAACCCAATTAATTTCCTTTAAAATGAGCTATTGAACAACCCTCTACGATGTTCCAGTGCCAAGCTATCTGTGGAAAAGAAAAAAAGAAAAAAAGAAAAAAAAACATCCCGTTTAGGCAGAATGTTGTAGTAGCTGCCACTTTTTTTGATTTTCAAGCCAATATATTTCCCTTGCTGTTCAAGCCAAGGGACAGAAAGTTACCTATACAGGGGTTTCAGACAAGGCGGTTCTAATGGTGTACTTTTTGTTTTGATCTGACTCCTTGTTAGGAACTATGGGTTTTTATATTTCTTAACATTGGACGTGATCGTCTCTTACTAGGTTGCTAGCTACCGCTGCAACCCGGATCCTTGCTCTTTTGTCTAGCCTGCTCAATTGTTGCTTCTCTATAAAGTTTATCATTGTGATAACGCTCCTTGATCTTTTGTCTAGCCTGCTCAATTTTTACTTCTCGATACGCCTGGTCGGTTGAATACCTTTGCTTTTCTCTTTTCAAGATACTATCTCTGTTGTCTGTGTAGTACTGTTTTTTTAACTTGCGTGCAGCTTACTTTGATCTAACCATTATCTAATTAACGAATGAGACCATTTACATCTTTGTCGTTCTTAAGTAGTAATTATGACGTCACGGCGTAATGATTTTATTTCATGACGTCATGGCGCAATGATATTATTTCATGACGTCTTCAGAAACCACAACATAATATCGTGTTTTTCTATTCACGTCATAGCTCTAATATAAAAACTATGACGACATTCATTATTTATCTAGTAAGGTTTCAGACCAGGTAGTTCTAATGATGTACTTTTGTTTTGATCTGACTCTATTTTTAGGAGTTTTGGGTTTTTATATTTCTTAGCATTGGACTGATCGTCTCTTGCTAGGTTGCTAGCTACTGCTGCAACCCAGATTCACATATATATTATTTATGAGAGGCAGCCTAGCCGAGTGGTCCAAGGCACTGGTGTTAGCCACCAGTCTCTTCAGAGGCGTGGGTTCAAATCTTACCGCTGGTATACGATTATGTTTGAAAGACTGCAGTGTGAAAAGACATCCAAAATGCAGCATTTGGTGGAAAAATGTTTTCTCTTTTAGAAATAATTTATTTTAGATACTATAGATTTTTAACCCAATTAATTTCCTTTAAAATGAGCCATTGAACAACTCTCTACAATGTTCCAGTGCCAAGCTATCTGTGGAAAAGAAAAAAAGAAAAAAAGAAAAAAAAAATATCCCGTTTAGGCAGAATGTTGTAGTAGCTGCCACTTTTCTTGATTTTCAAGCCAATATATTTCCCTTGCTGTTCAAGCCAAGGGACTGAAAGTTTCCTATACAGGGGTTTCGGACAAGGCGGTTCTAATGGTGTACTTTTTGTTTTGATCTGACTCCTTTTTTAGGAACTATTGGTTTTTATATTTCTTAACATTGGACGTGATCGTCTCTTACTAGGTTGCTAGCTACCGCTGCAACCCGGACAAGGCACTGGTGTTAGCCACCAGTCTCTTCGGAGGCGTGGGTTCAAATCTTACCGCTGGTATACGATTATGTTTGAAAGACTGCAGTGTGAAAAGACATCAAAATGCAGTTTTTGGTGGAAAAATTTATTCTCTTTTAGAAATAATTTATTTTAATTACTATAGATTTTTAACTCAATTAATTTCCTTTAAAATGAGCCATTGAACAACTCTCTACGATGTTCCAGTGCCAAGCTATCTCTGGATACAAAAGAAAAAAAGAAAAAAAAATATCCCGTTTAGGCAGAATGTTGTAGTAGCTGCCACTTTTCTTGATTTTCAAGCCAATATATTTCCCTTGCTGTTCAAGCCAAGGGACAGAAAGTTTACTATACAGGGGTTTCAGACAAGGCGGTTCTAATGGTGTACTTTTTGTTTTGGTCTGAATCCTTTGTTAGGAACTATGGGTTTTTATATTTCTTAACATTGGACGTGATCGTCTCTTACTAGGTTGCTAGCTACCGCTGCAACCCGGATTGCTAGCTACCACTGCAATCCGGATTGCTAGCTACCGCTGCAAACCCGGATCTTTCTTAGAAATAATTTATTTTAGTTACAAAAGATTTTTAACCCAATTAATTTCCATTAAAATGAGCCATTGAACAACTTTCTACGCTGTTCCAGTGCAAAGCTATCTCTGGAAAACAAGAAAGAAAAAAAAATATCCCGTTTAGGCAGAATTTTGTAGCAGCTGCCACTTTTCTTAATTTTGAAGCCAATATATTTCCCTTGCTGTTCAAGCCAAGGGACAGAAAGTTTCCAATACAGGGGTTTCGGACAAGGCAGTTCTAATGGTGTACTTTTTGTTTTGATCTGACTCGTTTTTTAGGAACTATGGGTTTTTATATTTCTTAAAATTGGACGTGATCGTCTCTTACTAGGTTTCTATCTACCGCTGCAACCCGGATCTTTACTATAATTACTATAGGTTATAGCTCGTTATTTAATGCAATACTTGTCGAAAGATGAACGTGTATAAATATTGCATTCACTTATTACGTCACATATGGTTATATTTTAATGTATTATTACAAACAGGAAAAAGCCTACGGCTTTTGCTTTTTTGGAATAGTAAGAGACGAACCTCAAAGAATCAGGCAGCTAACTAAGTCCAATATAAGCAATGGTTTGTTCTTCTAATGATCATCTTTTAATTTGGCGTTACTTACTAGGTTGCTAGCTACCACTGCAACCCGGATTATGTAATTAATAGGTTGCTAGCTACCGCTGCAACCTAGATATTCTTATTTCTGCCACTATGGGCTAAGGTTCGTTCTTTACTGTAAATTAAAATTTAAAAAAGAAACTTGTTTATTTACATTCTAGCTAAAATAATGAAGATAATATGAATGAACCACAGGGTTCAGTTTCTTTGGACTTGAGTTCGTTTTTTAACTATAATCAAGCTAACTAACAATCAAGTAGCTAACTAAGTCCAATGTATGGAATGGTTTGTTATTTCAGTGATCGTCTTTTAATGTAAAAAACAGGAAAAAGCCTACGGCTTTTTCTTCTTTGAAATAGTAAGAGACGATCCTCAAGCAATCAAGTAGCTATCTAAGTCCAATGTATGCAGTGGTATGTTATTCCAATGATCGTATTTTAATGTAATTTTCTTGATTTTCAAGCCAATATATTTCCCTTGCTGTTCAAGTTTTTTAGGAACTATGAGTTTTTATATTTCGTAACATTGGACGTGATCGTCTCTTACTAGGTTGCTAACTACCGCTGCAACCCAGACTAGGTTGCTAGCTACCGCTGCAACCCGGATAATTGACAAACATCATTTATGATGAGCTATATTCGTCCTTTATGTAACAACACCTGGAACCACAATATATCAGTTAGTATGGGTGAGAGATCGTTCTTTACTGTAATTGATCGTCTCCTACTAGGTTGCTAGCTACCGCTGCAACCCGGACATTCCCTTGCTGATCAAGCCAAATGACAGAAAGTGTCCTTTACAGGGGTTTCGGACAAGGCAGTTCTAATGGTGTACTTTTTGTTTTGATCTGACTGTTTTTTAGGAGTTATGGGTTTTTATATTTCTTAACATTAGACGTGATCGTCTCTTACTAGGTTGCTAGCTACCGCTGCAACCCGGACATAGGACGTGATCGTCTCTTACTAAGTCACTAGCTACCGCTGCAACCCGGTTAAACTACATTATATCCTCTTGACTGACGTCGAACTCTTATGTATTGTTCTTTACTAGGCTTCAGCCATCTCTACAGCCATCATATTGATGGAAATTATGTAATCCCTATTTATGTTTCAGTTAACATGGGCTAGGTATCGTTCTTTATTGTAAACCTTAATAAAAATAGTGGCTTATTTAGTATAGGAAAGAGTTCGTTCTTTATTATATATTCATGAATGAGACCATTTACAGTTTTGACGTTTCTTATATAGTAATTATGACGTCACTGCATCAAAAATACAGTTTTTATTGGAAAAATTTATTCTCTTTTAGAAATAATTTATTTTAGTTACAAAAGGTTTTTAACCCAATTAATTTCCTTTAAAATGAGCTATTGAACAACCCTCTACGATGTTCCAGTGCCAAGCTATCTCTGGATACAAAAAAAGAAAAAAAAAAATATCCCGTTTGGGGAGAATAACGTGGTAAAAGTCAATTTGCTTGATTTTCAAGCCAATATATTTCCCTTTCTGTTCAAGCCAAGGGACAGAAAGTTTCCTATACAGGGGTTTCGGACAAGGCGGTTCTAATGGTGTACTTTTTGTTTTGATCTGACTCCTTTTTTAGGAACTATGGGTTTTTATATTTCTTAACATTGGACGTGATCGTCTCTTACTAGGTTGCTAGCTACCGCTGCAACCCGGATTTTCTATGTTGTTTCGGAATCTTCATCATATCATACGTTCCCTGCTCTTTGTCTAATTTCCTTTAAAATGAGCTATTGAACAACCCTCTACGATGTTCCAGTGCCAAGCTATCTCTGGATACAAGAAAAAAAGAAAAAAATATCCCTTTGACGAGAATAACGTGGTTAAGTCAACTTTTCTTGATTTTCAAGCCAATATATTTCCATTGCTGTTCAAGCCAAGGGACAGAAAGTTTCCTATACAGGGGTTTCGGACAAGGCGGTTCTAATGGTGTACTTTTTGTTTTGATCTGACTCCTTTTTTAGGAGCTATGGGTTTTTATATTTCTTAACATTGGACGTGATCGTCTCTTACTAGGTTGCTAGCTACCGCTGCAACCCGATGATGTTTGTTGCGTCATCATGCATATAATGTCGTTCTTTAATGTAAATATTTTAGTTACAAACGATTTTTAACCCAATTAATTTCCTTTAAAATGAGCCATTAAACAACTCTCTACGATGTTCCAGTGGCAAGCTATCTGTGGAAAAGAAAATAAAATAAAGAAAAAAAATATCTCGTTTAGGCAGAATGTTGTTGTGGCTGCCAGTTTTCTTTATTTTCAAGCCAATATATTACCCTTGCTGTTCAAGCTAATGGACAGAAAGTTCCCTATACAGGGGGTTTTGGAGAAGGCGGTTCTAATGGTGTACTTGGCTTTTTGATTGGACTTTTTTTTAGGAGTTATGTGTTTTTATATTTCTTAACATTGGAAGTGATCGTCTCTTACTAGGTTGCTAGCTACCGCTGCAACCCGGATTACTGTATTACAAACAGGAAAAATCTTACGGCTCTTTCTTAATTGGAATAGTAAGAGACGGCCTGACTACAACCTACGATTATGACATAATTGATCAATCTTTAATATTAATCTAATGGTATAATTTTTGTCTGACTATTTTTTTAGTAGTTATGAGTTTTTAAAATTCTTAACATTGGACGTGATCGACTCCTACTAGGTTGCTATAATTCTTAATTGTAACAACTCGGATTCCAGTTAATATGGGCTATAGTTCGCCCTTTAATGTACGAAAATGTATTCAATTGTTTGTTATTCCAATGATCGTCTTTTAATTTAAAGCTACCGCTGCAACCCGGATATAAGTAAGTGGCGCATAAAATTTAGTATAGGCAAGAGGTCGTTCTTTATTATAATATGCAATAATTTGTTCTTCTAATGATCGTCTTTTAATATAATATTTTTAACCCCATTAATTTCCTTTAAAATGAGCCATTGAACAACTTTCCACGATTTTCCAGTGCCAAGCTATCTGTGGAATTACTAACCTATACTATAATTAAGTGGCGTATAAAATTTAGTATAAGCAAGAGGTCGTTCTTTATTATAATTTTGATCTGACTCTTTTTTTAGGAGTTGGGGGGTTTTATATTTCTTAACATTGGAAGTGATCGTCTCTTACTAGGTTGCTAGCTACCGCTGCAACCCGGATTGCTAGCTACCGCTGCAACCCGGATCTAAACTGAAAAACTAACTCAGTCCAATATATGCAATGGTGTGCTTTTCTAATGATCGTCCTTTAATATAAACTATGGACTAAAGTTCGTTCTTTAATGTAATAATGGTGTACTTTTTGTTTTGATCTGACTCCTTTGTTAGGAACTATGGGTTTTTATATTTCTTAACATTGGACGTGATCGTCTCTTACTAGGTTTCTAGCTACCGCTGCAACCCAGATTTGCTTTTTGTGTGCTAATGGTGTGCTTTTTTTTTTGATCTTTTTTAGGAGTTATGGGTTTTTATATTTCTTAACATTGGACGTGATCGTCTCTTACTAGGCTGCTAGCTACCGCTGCAATACGGATTATCAAGCTACCGCTGCAACATGGATTACAAACAGGAAAAAGCCTACGGCTTTTTCTTCTTTGGAATAGTAAAAGACGATCCTCAAAGAATCAGTCAGCTAACTAAGTTTATTATTTGTTCCTTATAATAATTAGTATTGGACTGATCGTCTCTTACTAGGTTGCTAGCTACCGCTGCAACCCGGATACAGCTGCAATCTAGATATCTTGCAGCTACCCCTGGAACCACCATATATCAGTTACTATGGGCGAGAGGTCGGTCTTTACTGTACTATTTTGATCTGATTCTTTTCTCAGGAGTTAGGGGTTTTTATATTTCTTAACATTGGACGTGATCGTCTCTTACTAGGTTGCTAGCTACCGCTGCAACCCGGATTAATGTAAAAATTCGATGATCGAGTCTTTATGTAACCCGGATTAAAAAATTATTATCATATCTTATATGTAACTTTTATTTTATAAGTCTTCAATAGTCTAATGGCAAGTATGCCCACTTGTTACCTGGGAGAAGGGGGTTCAATTCCCCGTCGGGGAGAACTTTTAATATGTTGAATTAAAAGCACTATCTTTTCAATTTAAAATTTAAAAAAGAAACTTGTTTATTTACATTCTAGCTAAAATAATGAAGATAATATGAATGAACCACAGTGTTCAGTTTCTTTGAACTTGAGTTCGTTTTTTAACTATAAATACAAACAGGAAAAAGCCTACGGCTTTTTCTTCTTTTCAATAGTAAGAGACTAAACTCAAACAATCAAGTAGCTAACTAAGTCCAATGTATGGAATGGTTTGTTATTTCAGTGATCGTCTTTTAATGTAAAACTTTTATTTAGGAGTTATGGGTTTTTATATTTCTTAACATTGGACGTGATCGTCTCTTACTAGGTTGATAGCTACCGCTGCAACCTGGACTAGGTTGCTAGCTACCACTGCAACCCGAATTACAAACAGGAAAAAGCCTACGGCTTTTTCTTCTGTGAAATAGTAAGAGACGAACCTCAAACAATCAAGTAGCTAACTAAGTCCTATGTATGCAATGGTTTGTTATTGTAATGATCTTCTTTTATATAATTTCGTAAGAAAAATGATTCTATTTAAAAATAATTTGTTTTATAACTACAAAAAGTTTTTAACCCCATTAATTTGCTTTAAAAATGAGCCATTAAACAACTCTCTACGATGTTCCAGTGCCAAGCTATCTGTGGAATTACTAACCTATACTATAATTAAGTGGCGTATAAATTTAGTATACGCAAGAGGTCGTTCTTTATTATATATATACAAAACTTTCTGTCCCTTGACTTGAACAGCAAGGGAAATATATTGGCTTGAAAATCAAGAAAAGGGCAGCTACTACAGCATTTTGCCTAAAAGGTATTTTTTTTTCTTTTTTTCTTCTCCAGATAGCTTAGCACTAAAACATCGTAGAGAGTTGTTCAATGGCTCAATTTCAAGTAAATTAATGGGGTTAAAATTATTTTAGCCTGATGGCTGTGGGGGAGTGTCCTCCTCAAAAACATAATTTCTACCTGGAAATCCATAACACTGAACAAAATGGCTATCTAAAAATTTTGATTGGATGTGTTTGGGAAAAAGATGGGGAAGAGAGGGGGGCTAGTTGACCTCAAATCACTTTCGACTATTAAAAAGGGCACTAGACATTTGAATTTCCAATCGAATGAGCCCTTTTTCAAGTTTCTACGACAAAGATTTCAATAAAAACCTATATTCCCCCAGGGCATAACTTATAACACTAGCCCTGAAGACTGTGGGAGGGGGGAGAGAGTCCTGCTAAAAGGTATAATTTCCTGAACAAAATTTTGATTGGATGTGTTTGGGGAAAAAGTGGGCAAGGAAGGGGTGTTGGTTGCCTTCCAATTACTTTCGAATACTAAAAAGGGCACAAGCCATTTCAATTTCTAATCGAATGAGCCCTTTTTGAAGTTTCTACGACAACGCGTTCTATAAAATCTTTATATGTCCCCAGGTTATAACTTACAACCCTTGCCCTGAGGGCTCTGAGGGGGTTGTCATACATAATTTACAGAACTTAAAACTACGTTGAATAAAATGGCTATCTCAAAATTTTGATTGGATGTGTTAGGGGAAAAGGTGGGCGTATGGGGAAGGTTAGTTGCCCTCCAATCACTTTTGACTATTAAAAAGGGCAAAAGCCCTTTGAATTTCCAATCGAATGAGCCTTTTTTGAAGTTTTCTACGACAACACCTTCTATAAAAATCTTATATGCCTCTAGGGCATAACTTACACCCTTAACCTGAAGGCTGTGGGGGAGTGTCCTCCTCAAAAATATAATTTCTATCGGGAAATCAGCTGCGCTGAACAAAATGGCTATCTCAAAATTTTGATTGGATGTGTTTCGGGAAATGGTGGGCGTGGAAGGGGTGTTAGTTGCCTACCAATCACTTTTGACTATTAAAAAGGGCACAAGCCACTCCAATTTCCAATTAAATGAGCCCTTATCAAAGTTTCTACGACAACTTCTTCAATACGAAGTGCCCTGCTCTAAAGAAAAAAAAAAATTATACATTGTGCAAACATCGTTCTTATGTGCCCTCAGGGCATAACTTAAAATCCTTGCTCTGAGGGTTATGGGGGAGTTTCCTCCTCAAAAACATATTTTCTGTCCGGAAATCAACCACGCTGAACAAAATGGCTATCTCAAAATTTTGATTGGATGTGTTTGGGGGAATTATTGGCTTGGGGGACTAGTTGCCCTCCAATCACTTCCGGCTATTAAAAAGGGCGCTATGCCTTTGAATTTCCAATCGAATGAGCCTTTTTTGAAGTTTTTACTACAAGTCTTTCTATAAAAACCTGATATGCTCCCAGGGCATAACTTACAACCCTTGCCCTGAAGGCTGTGGGGGAGTGTCCTCCTCAAAAACATAATTTCTATGTGGAAATCAACTACACTGAACAAAATGGCTATCTGAAAATTTTGATTGAATGTGTTTCGGGAAATGATCGGCTTGGAAGGGTTGTTAGTTGCCTTACAACCACTTTCGACTATTAAAAAGGGTACAAGCCACTCCAATTTCCAATTGAATGAGCCCTTTTCGAATTTTCTATGATATCTTCTTCGATACGAAGGGCCCTGCTCTAAATGAAAAAAAATAATAAATGATACATTGTGCCAAAATCGTTCTTATATGCCCTCAGGGCATAACATAAAACCCTTGCCCCGAGGGTTGTGGGGGAGTGTCCTCTTCAAAACATATTTCTATCTGGAAATCAACTACGCTGAACAAAATGGCTATCTCAAAATTTTGATTGGATGTATTTGGGAGAATTATGGTTATGAGGGGTGTGGCTAATTGCCCTCCAATCACTTTAGACTATTAAAAAGGACACTAGCCACTCCAATTTGCGTTCGAATGAGCCTTTTCGAAGTTTCTACGAGAACTCCTTTGATACAAAGTGCCCGGGTATGGAAAAAAAATCACATTGTGCCCACATCGTTCTTTACTTAGTCAGTGCTATTTATATCGCTCTGCCTATGATTAAAGCCTAAACAAAACTTCTATTAATAACTACTTCATGACATGCTCTTGACTGACACAATTTATGATGAGCCATATCGATACTTTATATAACTATCTGTTGAAGAAAAAAAAGAAAAAAAGATGCCGTTTAGGCAGAATGCCGTTGTGGCTGCCAGTTTTCTTGATTTTCAATTCAATATATTTCCCTTGCTGTTCAAGCCAAGGGACAGAGAGTTTCCTATATAGGGGTTTCGGACAAAGCGGTTTTAATGATGCATTTTGTTTTGATCTGACTCCTTTTTAGGAGTTATGGGTTTTTCTATTTCTCAAGATTGGACTTGATCGTCTCTTACTAGGTTGCTAGCTACCATTGCCACCTGGATTATTTTTATCTTATTCTACTTTTAAGAGTTATGACCTATTTCATTTTTTTACTATGGGGCGAGATCGTCTCTCCCTAGGTTACTAGCTTTTGCTGCAACCCAGATAAGTCCAATTTATGCTTTCGTTTTTTCTTCTAATGATCGTCTTTAATATATAAAACACTTGTTACCTGAGAGAAGGGGGTTTCGATTCCCCGTCGGGGAGAACTTTTAATATGTTGAATTAAAAGCACTATCTTTTCAATTTAAAATTTAAAAAGAAACTTGTTTATTTACATTCTAGCTAAAATAATGAAGATAATATGAATGAACCATAGGGTCCAGTTTCTTTGGATTTGAGTTCGTTTTTTAACTGTAAATACAAACAGGAAAAAGCCTACGGCTTTTTCTTCTTTTAAATAGTAAGAGACGAAACTCAAACAATCAAGTAGCTAACTAAGTCCAATGTATGGAATGGTTTGTTATTTCAGTGATTTACTAACCTATACTATAGTTAAGTGGCCTATATAATTTAGTATAGGCAAGAGGTCGTTCTTTATTATAACCTAACAAAAAGTAAAACTAATTTTTAAATTTTCAGGTATTTTGTTAGTTTGAATGAAAAGATTGAAATTATTGCTCAGATATCATAAATATTTTTGCCGTTTACATAATAACTTTAGCGATTCTAAATTGAAAAACTAACTCAGTCCAATATATGCAATGGTGTGCTTTTCTAATGATCGTCCTTTAATATAAACTATGGACTAAATTTCGTTCTTTAATGTAAAATTCGATGATCGAGCCTTCATGTAACCCGGATTAAAAATTATTATCATATCTTATATGTAACTTTTATTTTATGAGTCTTCGATAGTGTAATGGTAAGTATGCCCACTTGTTACCTGGCAGAAGGGGGTTCGATTTCCCGTCGGGGAGAACTTTTAATATGTTGAATTAAAAGCTCTATCTTTTCAATTTAAAATTTAAAAAAGAAACTTGTTTATTTACATTCTAGCTAAAATAATGAAGATAATATGAATGAACCACAGTGTTCAGTTTCTTTGGACTTGAGTTCGTTTTTTAACTATAAATACAAACAGGAAAAAGCCTACGGCTTTTTCTTCTTTTAAATAGTAACAGACGAAACTCAAACAATAAAGTAGCTAACTAAGTCCAATGTATGGAATGGTTTGTTATTTCAGTGATCGTCTTTTAATGTGAAAACGGGAAAAAGCCGATGGCTTTTTCTTAGTTGGAATAGCAAGAGCCGATGCTTGTGCTATCTTAGCTTCTAGTTAGTATGTGCCGTAGTTTTGTTCTTTACTAGGTTTCAGCTATATTCGACGAAACTTACACGGTGTCCATTTATAATGAACTGCATCGATCCTTCATGTATCACATTGTTAATTTTACAACTTTAATTAATGACGTCATAGTCCAAGTGGCAAGCACGATCGTACGTTAATAGAAAGGTTGGTGGTTCAATGCCAACCGGGGTCGTTTTATTTTAATTTGTAATTCAGGTATCAATAAAACCATATCAATACTATATCATTTAACTATAATTAAGTTGAGTATACAATTTAGTATAGGCAAGAGTTCGTTCTTTATTACACAACCCAGAACTATTTAAAGAACTATTTTATTTTTATTTTAGTTATGGGATTTTATATTTCTTAACGTCTCGCTACCGCTGCAACCAGGATTCTTTATTATAATGGTATTTACTGTAATAATAATTGACAAACGACATTTATGATGAGCTATATCGGTCCTTTATGTATAAATGGCGTATAAAATTTTGTATAGGCGAGAGGTCATTCTTTATTATAAATTCCAGTGCAAAGCTATCTCTGGATACAAAAGAAAAAAGAAAAAAATATCCCGTTTGGGGAGAATAACGTGGTAAAAGTCAATTTGCTTGATTTTCAAGCCAATATATTTCCCTTGCTGTTCAAGCCAAAGGGCGGTAAGTTTCCTTTCAAGGGTTTTCGGACAAGGCGGTTCTAATGGTGTACTTTTTGTTTTGATCTGACTCCTTTTTTAAGAACTATGGGTTTTTATATTTCTTAACATTGGACGTGATCGTCTCTTACTAGGTTGCTAGCTAGGTTGCTAGGTTGCTAGCAGTATGGAAAGACATCAAAAATACAGTTTTTAGTGGAAAAATTTATCCTGTTTTAATTTGTTTTAGTTACAAAAGGTTTTTAACCCAATTAATTTCCTTTAAAATGAGCCATTGAACAACTCTCTACGATGTTCCAGTGCAAAGCTATCTCTGGATAACAAGAAAAAAAAATATCCCGTTTAGGCAGATGTTGTAGTAGCTGCCACGTTTTAGTTACAAAAGGATTTTAATCCAATTAATTTCCTTTAAAATGAGCCATTGAACAACTCTCTACGATGTTCCAGTGCAAAGCTATCTCTGGAAAAGAAGAAAAAAAGAAAAAAATATCCCGTTTGTCGAGAATAACGTGGTTAAAGTCAATTTTCTTGATTTTCAAGCCAATATATTTCCCTTGCTGTTCAAACCAAAGGGCGGTAAGTTTCCTTTCAAGGGTTTTCGGACAAGGCAGTTCTAATGGTGTACTTTTTGTTTTGATCTGACTCCTTTCTTAGGAACTATGAAGGTTTTACATTTCTTAACATTGGACGTGATCGTCTCTTACTAGGTTGCTAGCTACCGCTGTAACCCGGATTACTAACCTATACTATACTTAAGTGGCGTATAAAATTTATTATAGGCAAAAGGTCGTTCTTTATTATAAAATTTTAGTGATCGTCTTTTAATGTAACAATGTATGCAAATTTTTTATATTCCAATGATCATCTTTTAATGAAATTACATCCTAGCTAAAATAGGGAAGTTAATATGAATGAACCACAGGGTTCAGTTTCTTAGGGCTTGAGTCTATTTTTTACTAGAACTACCGCTTGAACCCAGATTATAAATTGCAAACAGGAAAAAGCCTTCGGCTTTTTCTTCTTTGGAATAGTAAGAGACGATCCTCAAATAATCAGACAGCTAACTAGGTTTATAATTTTTTCTTTAACATAAACTTCATTAATCGGATATTTTAATATATCCTATATGGTCTAGAGCTTGGGATAGCTCTCACCCAGTTGGCTTGAGTTCAATTTCCGTATGGAAAATTTTAACTTATGATGATTTCTTAAGGAATATAATTGAAATTTCTTAATGTAATAAAAATAATTTATTTTAGTTACAAAAGGTTTTTAACCCAATTAATTTCCTTTAAAATGAGCCATTGAAAAACTCTCTACGATGTTCCAGTGCCAAGCTACCTGTTGAATTACTAACCTACACTATAATTAAGTGGCGTATAAAAGTTAGTATAGTCAAGAGGTTGTTCTTTATTATATGCAACCCTGATATAAATACAAACAGGAAAAAGCCTACGGCTTTTTCTTCTTTGAAATAGTAAGAGACGAAACTCAAACAATCAAGTAGCTAACTAAGTCCAATGTATGGAGTGGTTTGTTATTTCAGTGATCGTCTTTTAATGTAAAGAAAATTATAAAAATACTGTAATCTTAACTATATTAAAGTTGCATATGCAAGTTAGTATAGGGAAGAGTTTGATCTTTATTATACTGGAAACAAAGAAAAGAGAATCTTATATAGTAATTAGGACGTCACTGCATCAAAAATACAGTTTTTATTGGAAAAATTTATTCTCTTTTAGAAATAATTTATTTTAGTTACTATAGATTTTTAACCCAATTAATTTCCTTTAAAATGAGCTACTGAACAACCCTCTACGATGTTCCAGTGCCAAGCTATCTCTGGATACAAAAAAAAAGAAAAAAATATCCCTTTTGGGGAGAATAACGTGGTTAAAGTCAATTTTCTTGATTTTCAAGCCAATATATTTCCCTTGCTGTTCAAGCCAAGGGACAGAAAGTTTCCTATACAGGGGTTTCGGACAAGGCGGTTCTAATGGTGTACTTTTTGTTTTGATCTGACTCCTTTTTTAGGAGCTATGGGTTTTTATATTTCTTAACATTGGACGTGATCGTCTCTTACTAGGTTGCTAGCTACCGCTGCAACCCGGATCTCTTACTAGGTTGCTAGCTACCGCTGCAACCCGGACTACCACTGCAACCCGGAGGGGCTTGATCGTCTTTTACTAGGTTTCTAGCTACCGCTGCAAACCGAATTCTTAACATTGGACCTGATCGTCGCTTACTAGGTTGCTAGCTACCGCTGCAACCTGGATAATATTTATCATAAACATTTCAGTTAGTATAGGCTAAAGTTCGTTCTTTATTATAAATTGTTCTTTATTATACCATTATGCAACCATTAGTTGAATGAGACCATTGTTTTTTGACCTTTTATTATATCTGTTTTAATTACAAAATATTTTTAACCCAATTAATTTCCTTTAAAATGAACCATTGAACAACTCTCTACGATGTTCCAGTGCCAAGCTATTTGTGGAATTACTAACCTATACTATTATTAAGTGGTATATAAAATTTAGTATAGGCAAGAGGTCGTTCTTTATTATAACGACCTGGCTACAACCTACGATTATGACATCATTGATCAATCTTTAAAATTAATTATAGTCTTATTTTAGTTACTATGGACAGGAAGTTTGTTCTTTATTGTAATCTGTGGAATTACTAACCTATACTATAATTAAGTTGTGTATAAAATTTAGTATATGAAAGAGGTCGTGTTTTATTATAAAAAACGATTTATGGATTTTTGGATTTTTGGGAGTTATGGATTTTTATATTTCTTAACATTGAACGTGATCGTCTCTTACTAGGTTGCTAGCTACCGCTGCAACCCGGGTTTACTACGGGGCGTGATCGTCTCTTACTGCGTTGCTAGCTACCGCTGCAACCCGGATAGTGAAATGTTATTCCAAAGAACGTATTTTTTTAATGTAGAATCAATTGTAACCTTTTATGACGTCATATATACCACAGACCTCTTTTCTTTTTCCCGTTGCATTAGTTACTATGAGATAGACTTCGGTCCTTACTGTAACTAATATAAAACTATGATGACATTCATTATTTATCTAGTTGGGTTTCAGACAAGGTAATTCTAATGATGTACTTTTGTTTTGATCTGACTCTATTTTTAGGAGTTTTGTTATATTTCTTAGCATTGGACTGATCATCTCTTACTAGGTTGCTAGCTACTGCTGCAACCCAAATTCACATATATATTTATTTATGAGAGGCAGGCTGGCCGAGTGGTCCAAGGCACTGGTGTTAGCCACCAGTCTCTTCGGAGGCGTGGGTTCAAATCTTACTGCTGGTATAATGTTTGAAAGACTGGAGTGTGAAAAGACATCGAAAATGCAGTTTTTGGTGGAAAAATTTATTCTCTTTTAGAAATAATTTATTTTAGTTACAAAAGGTTTTTAACCCAATTAATTTACTTTAAAATGAGCTATTGAACAACCCTCTACGATGTTCCAGTGCCAAGCTATCTCTGGAAAAGAAAGAAAAAAGAAAAAAATATCCCGTTTGGGGAGAATAACGTGGTAAAAGTCAATTTGCTTGATTTTCAAGCCAATATATTTCCCTTGCTGTTCAAGCCAAGGGACAGAAAGTTTCCTATACAGGGGTTTCGGACAAGGCGGTTCTAATGGTGTACTTTTTGTTTTGATCTGACTCCTCTGTTAGGAACTATGGGTTTTTATATTTCTTAACATTGGACGTGATTGTCTCTTACTAGGTTGCTAGCTACCGCTGCAACCCGGATCAGTGATCGTCTTTTAATGTAAAAATATAAATACTGTAATCTTAACTGTAGTGAAGTTGCGTATGCAAGTTAGTATAGGGAAGAGTTTGATCTTTATTACATTACATTAAAGGTAGAACTCTTTCTAATTGATTACAAACAGGAAAAAGCCTACGGCTTTTTCTTCTTTGAAATAGTAAGAGACTAGCCTCAAACAATCAAGTAGCTAACTAAATCAAATGTATGTATTGGGTTTTTATTCCAATGACCGTCTTTTAGTGGAAAATTTTAATATATTGGCCTTAAATATAATAACTGTACTAGCCTATGCTATAGTTAAGCGGCCTATAAAATTTAGTATAGGAAAGAGGTCGTTCTTTATTATAATCTCTTACTAGGTTGCTAGCTACCGCTGCAACCCGGATAATGTAATGTTTGAAAGACTGCAGTGTGAAAAGACATCAAAAATGCAGTTTTTGGTGGAAAAATTTATTCTCTTTTAGAAATAATTTATTTTAGTTACAAAAGGTTTTTAACCCAATTAAGTTCCTTTAAAATGAGCTATTGAACAACCCTCTACGATGTTCCAGTGCCAAGCTATCTCTGGAAACAAAGAAAAAAAGAAAAAAAGAAAAAAATATCCCGTTTAGGAAGAATGTTGTAGTAGCTGCCACTTTTCTTGATTTTCAAGCCAATATATTTCCCTTGCTGTTCAAGCCAAGGGACAGAAAGTTTCCTATACAGGGGTTTCAGACAAGGCGGTTCTAACGGTGTACTTTTTGTTTGATCTGACTCCTTTTTTAGGAACTATGGGTTTTTATATTTCTTAACATTGGACGTGATCGTCTCTTACTAGGTTGCTAGCTACCACTGCAACCCGGATACCTATACTATAATTGAGTTGCGTATAAAATTTAGAATAGGTCGTTCTTTATTATAATTCTTTACTATGTTTCAGCTATATCCGATGAGATTTATCCTATAAGATATCATAAAACAATTAATTAGCTTTTTACACATATCTCATATGGTCTAGTGGTTTAGGATAGTTGGCTTTCAACCACTTGGCTTGGGTTCGAATCCCGGGATGTTCCAGTGCGAAACTATCAGTAGAAAAGAAGAAAGAAAAAAAAAATATCCCGTTTAGGCAGAATCTCGCAGCAGCTACCACTTTTATTAATTTTCAAGCCAATATATTTCCCTTGCTGTTCAAGCCAAGGGACAGAAAGTTTCCTATACAGGGGTTTCGGACAAGGCGGTTATATTGGTGTACTTTTTGTTTTGAGCTGACTTCTCTGTTAGGAACTATGGGTTTTTATATTTCTTAACATTGGACGTGATCGTCTCTTACTAGGTTGTAGCTACCACTGCAACCCGGATATGCAGAATATCTACTTGACAGACACAAATTATGATGAAGTACATCGATTCTTTATGTAATGATCGTCTCTTACTAGGTTGCTAGCTACCGCTGCAACCCGGATAAATAAACCTAATTGACAAATACTATTTATGATGAACTATATCGGTTGTTGTTGCTAGCTACCGCTGCAACCCGGATAAAAAACTGATTACAAACAGGAAAAAGCCTACGGCTTTTTCTTCTTTGAAATAGTAAGAGACGAACCTCAAACAATCAAGTAGCTAACTAATTCCAATGTATACAATTGTTCGTTATTCCAATAATCGTCTTTTAATGTAATATAATAATAACAAAATTTAATTAGAGTTCGTTCTTTATTGTTATGTTAGCATTGGACGTGATCGTCTCTTATTGTGATATTCATGAATGAGACCATTTACAGTTTTGACGTTTCTTATATAGTAATTATGACGTCACTGCATCAAAAATACAGTTTTTATTGGAAAAATTTATTCTCTTTTAGAAATAATTTATTTTAGTTACAAAAGGTTTTTAACCCAATTAATTTCCTTTAAAATGAGCTATTGAACAACCCTCTACGATGTTCCAGTGCCAAGCTATCTCTGGAAAAGAAAGAAAAAAGAAAAAAATATCCCGTTTGGGGAGAATAACGTGGTAAAAGTCAATTTGCTTGATTTTCAAGCCAATATATTTCCCTTGCTGTTCAAGCCAAGGGACAGAAAGTTTCCTATACAGGGGTTTCGGACAAGGCGATTCTAATGGTGTACTTTTTGTTTTGATCTGACTCCTTTGTTAGGAACTATGGGTTTTTATATTTCTTAACATTGGACGTGATCGTCTCTTACTAGGTTGCTAGCTACCGCTGCAACCCGGATAATGAGAAACAGGAAAAAGCATATGGCTTTTTTAGTTGGAATAGCAAGAGCCGATGCTAGGTTTCAGCTATATTCGATGAAACTTACATAGTGTCCATTTATAATGAACTGTATCGATCCTTCATGTATCATATTATTAATTTTACAACTTTAATTAATGACGTCATAGTCCAAGTTGCTTGCACGATCGTGCGTTAACCAAAAAGTTGGTCGTTCAATGCCAACCTGGGTCGTTTTCTTTTAATTTTTAATTCAGCTATCAATAAAACCATATCATTACTATATCATTAACCATAATTAAGTTGAGTATGCAATTTAGTATAGGAAAGAGTTCGTTCTTTATTATAACCCGAATCAAAAACTGCTAATTATAAGTAATTTGGGTATTTAATAATAATAATATTGTATCCAAGTTGTTTAAACATTAAGATAAAATAAGACTCATTTAAATATTTTTAGGAATGTATATAGTTTCTTTTGATAAAGTGAAGTTGTTACTGAAACATTCTAAATATTTTTGCAGTTTACAGAGTTTTGTAGTTTTTTCTCATACCTTTTGCATTGTCTTAATATAAAAACTGAATCTTAACTATAGTGAAGTAGCCTATACAAGTTAGTATAGGGAAGAGTTCGTTTTTTTTTTATAATTATAACAAAATCAGATTACATTAATTAGCTAATTTGACAAGACATAGGTAACTAAGGGCAAGAGTTCGTTCTTTACTATAACAACCAGGTTGACGTCCGTTACAACTTGGGTTTATTTTTTTATATCATCACAAACAGGAAAAAGCCTACGGCTTTTTCTTCTTTGAGATAGTAAGAGACGAAACTCAATCAATCAAGTAGCTAACTAAGTCCAATGTATGCAGTGGTATGTTATTCCAATGATCGTCTTCTAATGTAATAGCATTGGACTGATCGTCTCTTACTAGGTTACTAGCTACTTCTGCAACCCGGATTCACATATATAGTTATGAGAGGCAGCGTGGCTGAGTTGTCCAAGGTGATGTTGTTACCCACCAGTATTTCGGAGGCGTGGGTTCAAATCTTACCGCTGGTATACGATTATGATTTATGTACAAAAATCAAATATCTTTGAAAAAACTGCAGTATGAAAAGACATCAAAAATGCAGTTTTTAGTGGAAAAACTTATTTTCTCTTAGAAATAATTTATTTTAGTTACAAAAGATTTTTAACCCAATTAATTTCCTTTAAAATGAGCCATTGAACAACTTTCTACGATGTTCCAGTGCCAAGCTATCTGTTGAAAAGAAAAAAAAGAAACAAAAATATTTCGTTTAGGCAGAATGTTGTAGTAGCTGCCTAATTTCTTGATTTTCAAGCCAATATATTTTCCTTGCTGTTCAAGCCAAGGGAAAGAAAGTTTCCTCTATAGAGGTTTCGGACAAGGCAGTTCTAATGGTGTACTTTTTGTTTTGATCTGACTCCTTTTTTAGGAGCTATGGGTTTCTATATTTCTTAACATTGGACTTGATCGTCTCTTACTAGGTTATTAGCTACCGCTACAACTCGAATGATCTTACTCTAATTTTAGGAGTTCTTGATTTTTATATTTCTTAGCATTGGACTGATCGTCTCTTACTCAGTTGCTAGCTACTCCTGCAACGCTGATTCACATATCTAGTTATGAGAGGCAGCGTGGCCAAGTCGTCCAAGGCACTGGTGCTAGCCACCAGTCTCTTCGGAGGCGTCGGTTCAAATCTTATCACTGGTATACGATTATGATTTATGTACAAAAATCAAATATCTTTGAAAAGACTGCAGTATGAAAAGACATCAAAAATGCAGTTTTTAATGGAAAAATTCATTCCCTTTTAGAAATAATTTATTTTAGTTACAAACGACTTTTAACCCAATTAATTTTGTTTAAAATGAGCCATTGAACAACTCTCTACGATGTTCCAGTGCCAAGCTATCTGTGGAAAAGAAAGAAAAAAAATATGCCGTTTAGGCAGAATGTTGTAGTAGCTGCCACTTTTCTTAATTTTCAAGCCAATATATTACCCTTGCTGTTCAAAGCAAGGGACAGAAATTTTTCTATACAGGGTTTTCGAACAAGGCGGTTCTAATGGTGTACTTTTTGTTTTGATCTGATTCTTTTTTTAGGAGTTGTGGGTTTTTATATTTCTTAACATTGGACGTGATAGTCTCCTACTAGGTTGCTAGCTACCGCTTCAACCGGATTTGTACAAGGCGGTTCTAATAGTGTACCTCTTGTTTTGATCTGAATCTATTTTCAAGAGTTATGGGTTACTTTAGTATTTACTATGGGGCGTTATCGTCTCTTGCGCGGTTGCTAGCTACCACTGCAACCCGGATTATTATAATAGGGGTTACTTTAGTTTTATTACTATGGGGAGTGATCGGCTCTTACTAGGTTGCTAGCTACTGCTGCAACCTGGATTTAGTTACCTCTTAGCTAAAATAATGAAGATTTGTATGATTGATTATTTAAATAAAATATTATTCACCAATCTCTGAAGTTACTATTTATGCTAGACTTTTCAGTTAGTATAGGCTAGATTTCGTTCTTTATTTTAAATATTTTAATAACTACTACATGAGATCCTTTGGAGTAACACCATTATGATCGATCTTTTATGTCCCACTATACAAGTTTGTATAGGCAAGAGTTCATTCTTTATTGTAAAATGGTGTACCTTAGTTTTGATCTGACACTTTTCTTAGGAGTTATGGGTTTTTATATTTCTGAGCATTAGACGTGATCGTCTCTTACTAGAACCTAATTGCCTAAGACTACTTGCCTTATTGTACCTGGAGCTATCGGCTTAGTTGTTCCTGCACATTTCAAGAACTACTGGCTAGAGTTCGTTCTTTACTATAGCACTGAGTCTAATGTATGCAATGGCTTGTTATTCCAATTACCACGTTTTAATGTAAACAATTAACTAATCGTCTATATAATTATTCCTTTTATTATTTCAGTTCGTTCCTTAATGTAAAAAATTACAAACAGGAAAAAGTCTACGGCTTTTTCTTCTTTGGAAATAGTAAGAGACGATCCTCAAACAATTAGACAGCCAACTAGGTTTATAATTTGTTCTTTAACATAAACGTCATTAATCGGATATTTTAATAAATCCTTTATGGTCTAGAGGTTGGGATAGCTCTCACCCAGTTGGCTTGAGTTCAAATTTTGTATGGAAATTTTAACTTATGATGATTTCTTAAGGAACATAATTAAAATTTCTTAATGTAATAAAAATAATTTATTTTAATTACAAGAAGTTTTTAACCCCATTAATTTTCTTTAAATGAGCCATTGAACAACTCTCTACTATGTTCCAGTGCCAAGCTATCTGTTGAATTACTAGCCTATACTATAATTAAGTGGCGTATAAAATTTAGTATAGGCAAGAGGTCGTTCTTTATTATAAATTTTCAAGCCAATATATTTTCTTTGTTATTCAATCCAAGGGACAGAAAGTTAACTATAGGGAAGTTTCAGACAAGGTGGTTCTAATGGTGTAATTTTTGTTTTGATCTGACTCTTTTCTTAGGAGTTAGGGGTTTTTATATTTCGTAACATTGGATGTGATCGTCTCTTACTAGGTTGCTAGCTACCGCTGCAACCGGATGCTGTATTAGCTGCCACTTTTCTTGATTTTCAAGCCAATATATTTCCCTTGTTGTTCAAGCCAAGGGACAGAAAGTTTCCTATACAGGGGTTTCAGACAAGGCGGTTCTAATGGTGTACCTTAGTTTTGATCTGACACTTTTCTTAGGAGTTATGGGTTTTTATATTTCTGAGCATTAGACGTGATCGTCTCTTACTAGAACCTAATTGCCTAAAACTACTTGCCTTATTGTACCTGGAGCTATCGGCTTAGTTGTTCCTGCACATTTCAAGAACTACTGGCTAGAGTTCGTTCTTTACTATAGTACTGAGTCTAATGTATGCAATGGCTTGTTATTCCAATTACCACGTTTTAATGTAAACAATTAACTAATCGTCTATATAATTATTCCTTTTATTATTTCAGTTCGTTCCTTAATGTAAAAATTACAAACAGGAAAAAGTCTACGGCTTTTTCTTCTTTGGAAATAGTAAGAGACGATCCTCAAACAATCAGACAGCCAACTAGGTTTATAATTTGTTCTTTAACATAAACGTCATTAATCGGATATTTTAATAAATCCTTTATGGTCTAGAGGTTGGGATAGCTCTCACCCAGTTGGCTTGAGTTCAAATTTTGTATGGGAAATTTTAACTTATGATGATTTCTTAAGGAACATAATTAAAATTTCTTAATGTAATAAAAATAATTTATTTAATTACAAGAAGTTTTTAACCCCATTAATTTTCTTTAAATGAGCCATTGAACAACTCTCTACTATGTTCCAGTGCCAAGCTATCTGTTGAATTACTAGCCTATACTATAATTAAGTGGCGTATAAAATTTAGTATAGGCAAGAGGTCGTTCTTTATTATAAATGACAGTATTTTATACCAAAGCTGATTATAATCTTGTTTTAGTTACTATGGACTGAAGTTCGTTCTTTACTATAATTTATTATAAAAAATATTACTTTTCTTTTGCTAAATGGATGTCTTTACAAATTAACTACAAATTAACAATTTAGAAATTAACTAGCAAAAAATTTTTTAAGCCTGATGAAGATTTAACTAATGTGTCAAAAGTAAGGTTGCAAGTCGACGATTTTGTTGTGGCCTTAGTATAATTGGTATGGTGAAATAATAATATGCATATGGCTCTTAAATCATACTTCTTTATGGTTCCATATAGTCTAGTGGCTAGGATAGTTAACTTTCACTTAACAGGCTCGGGTTCGATTCCCGGTGTGGGAAAATTTTTAACTCTATAATCTTCGAACATTTGAACCTTTTATAATCTATAATGATGTATAATATAAATACTGTAATCTTAACTATAGTGAAGTTGCGTATGCAAGTTAGTATAGGGAAGAGTTCGATCTTTATTATATTTTAATGTAACAAATCCAGCTGGTGTCTTTTTCTTTTAATTTGTAGTTCAGCTATCAATAAAGCCCTATCATTACTATCTCATTAACTATAATTAAGTTGAGTATCTAATCTATTATAGGCAAGAGTTCGTTCTTTATTATAACTACTTTAAAAAGTATTTTATTTTTAAATACAAAAGTGACTAGATGTTGCAATTTCCTTTAAAATGAGCTATTATACAGCTCTCTATGATTTTCCAGTGCCCAGCTAGCTGAGCAGAAAGAAAAAGCGGAAAGAAAAAAATATCCCGTTTGTGGAGAATAACGTGGTAAAAGTCAATTTTCTTGATTTTCAAGCCAATATATTTTCTTTGTTATTCAAGCCAAAGGGAGGTAAGTTTCCTTTATAGAGGATTCGGACAAGGCGGTTCTAATGGTGTACTTTTTGTTTTGATCTGACTCTTTTTTTAGGAGTTGGGGGGTTTTATATTTCTTGACATTGGAGGTGATCGTCTCTTACTAGGTTGCTAGCTACCGCTGCACCCGGATGAATAACAAAGAAAATATATTGGCTTGAAAATCAAGAAAATTGATTTTAACCACGATATTCTCCACAAACGACATCTTTTTTTCCGCTTTTTTTCTCCTCAGCTAGCTGGGCACTGGAAAATCATTGAGAGTTGTATAATAGCTCATTTTAAAGGAAATTGCTACATCTAGTGTCTTTTTATATTTAAAAATAAAATAGTTTTTAAAGTAGAATCAATTTTGTCAAAAAACTGCATTTTTGATGTATTTTCATGCTGCAGTCTTTTCAGAGATATTTGAATTTTGAACCAATCAAAACAGTTCATGGTAATGAACTCTATAGTAAAAAGTTAAATAGGCTAGAGGTCGATCTTTACCATACTATAATGCCTTATGTATGATATCCTAATGATCGTCTTTTTGTAATTCTTTATGGTTCCATATGGTCTAGTGGCTAGGATAGTTAACTTTCACTTAACAGGCTCGGGTTCGATTCCCGGTGTGGGAAAATTTTTAACTCTATAATCTTCGAACATTTGAACCTTTTATAATCTATAATGATGTATAATATAAATACTGTAATCTTAACTATAGTGAAGTTGCGTATGCAAGTTAGTATAGGGAAGAGTTCGATCTTTATTATAATAATAACAAAATTTAATTAGAGTTCGTTCTTTATTGTTATGTTAGCATTGGACGTGATCGTCTCTTATTGTGATATTCATGAATGAGACCATTTACAGTTTTGACGTTTCTTATATAGTAATTATGACGTCACTGCATCAAAAATACAGTTTTTATTGGAAAAATTTATTCTCTTTTAGAAATAATTTATTTTAGTTACAAAAGGTTTTTAACCCAATTAATTTCCTTTAAAATGAGCTATTGAACAACCCTCTACGATGTTCCAGTGCCAAGCTATCTCTGGAAAAGAAAGAAAAAGAAAAAAATATCCCGTTTGGGGAGAATAACGTGGTAAAAGTCAATTTGCTTGATTTTCAAGCCAATATATTTCCCTTGCTGTTCAAGCCAAGGGACAGAAAGTTTCCTATACAGGGGTTTCGGACAAGGCGGTTCTAATGGTGTACTTTTTGTTTTGATCTGACTCCTCTGTTAGGAACTATGGGTTTTTATATTTCTTAACATTGGACGTGGTCGTCTCTTACTAGGTTGCTAGCTACCGCTGCAACCCGGATAATAACAAAATTTAATTCGAGTTCGTTCTTTATTGTTACGTTTGTGGAGAATAACGTGGTTAAAGTCAATTTTCTTGATTTTCAAGCCAATATATTTTCTTTGTTATTCAAGCCAAAGGGCGGTAGGTTTCCTTTGTAGGGGTTTCGGACAAGGCAGTTCTAATGGTGTAGTTTTTGTTTTGATCTAACTCTTTTTTAGGAGTTAGGGGTTTTTATATTTCTTAACATTGGACGTGATTGTCTCTTACTGTGATGAATAGTAGAGACGAGTCTCAAATAATCAAGTAGCTAGCTAATTCCAAAGGTATGCAATTTTTGTTATTCCAATGATCATTTTTTATTGTAACTAGGTTTCAGCCATCTCTACAGCCATGATACTATTGGAAATTACATAATCCCTATTTATGTTTCAGTTAACATGGGCAAGGTGTCGTTCTTTATTGTAAATAATCAAGTAGCTAGCTAATTCCAAAGGTATGCAATTTTTTGTTATTCCAATGATCGTTTTTTATTGTAACTAGGTTTCAGCCATCTCTACAGCCATGATACTATTGGAAATTACATAATCCCTATTTATGTTTCAGTTAACATGGGCAAGGTGTCGTTCTTTATTGTAATTTTTGCCATCTTCTTGTATTTCTGAATGTAATTTTTCCCTTTGTCCTTATGTGTTCTTCGGTACAACCTCGCAGAGAATTTAATTTTTTCATTATAGCTTTTGTCACCCCAGTATCTACCCATTATTCTGGTAGCAACTTTTTTCTTATGTTTGTTTCGGTAATCTTCATCATTATCATACCGTTCCCTGCTCTTTTGTCTAGCCTGCTCAATTGTTGCTTCTCTATAAAGTTTATCATTGTGATAACGCTCCTTGATCTTTTGTTTAGCCTGCTCAATTCTTGCTTCTCTGTAATGTTCATCATTACCATACCGTTCCTTGATCTTTTGTTTGGCTGTCTCAATTTTTGCATGTCTATAATCTTCATCATTGTGATAACGTTCCCTGCTCTTTTGTCTAGCCTGCTCAATTGTTGCTTCTCTATAAAGTTTATCATTGTGATAACGCTCCTTGATCTTTTGTTTACCCTGCTCGATTCTTGCTTCTCTGTAATGTTCATCTTTACCATACCGTTCCTTGATCTTTTGTTTGGCTCTCTCAATTTTTGCATGTCTATAATCTTCATCATTGTGATAACACATCTTGCTGTTTTCTTTTGCTCTCTCAATTATTACTTCTCGATACGCCTGGTCGGTTGAATACCTTTGTTTTGCTCTCTCAATTTTTACTTCTCGATACGCCTGGTCGGTTGAATACCTTTGCTTTTCTCTTTTCAAGATACTAGCTCTGTTGTTTGTGTAGTACTCTTTCTTCAAATTGCGTATAGCTTGCTTCGATCTAACCATTATTCTAATCAAGAATGAGAGAATTTTCAGTTTTGACTTTCCTTATATACTAATTATGACGTCATTCTATTCACGTCATAGCTCTAATATAAAACTATGATGACGTGCATTATTTATCTAGTAGGGTTTTAGACAAGGTATTTCTAATGATGTACTTTTGTTTTGATCTGACTCTATTTTTAGGAGTTTTGGGTTTTTATATTTCTTAGCATTGGACTGATCGTCTATTACTAGGTTGCTAGCTACTGCTGCAACCCAAATTCACATATATATTTATTTATGAGAGGCAGCCTGGCCGAGTGGTCCAAGGCACTGGTGTTAGCCACCAGTCTCTTCAGAGGCGTGGGTTCAATTCTTACCGCTGGTATACGATTATGTTTGAAAGACTGCAGTGTGAAAAGACATCAAAAATGCAGTTTTTGGTGGAAAAATTTATTCTCTTTTAGAAATAATTTATTTTAGTTACTATAGATTTTTAACCCAATTAATTTCCTTTAAAATGCGCTATTGAACAACCCTTTACGATGTTCCAGTGCCAAGCTATCTCTGGAAAAGAAAAAAGAAAAAAAAGAAAAAAAAAGAAAAAAATATCCCGTTTAGGCAGAATGTTGTAGTAGCTGCCACTTTTCTTGATTTTCAAGCCAATATATTTCCCTTGCTGTTGAAGCCAAGGGACAGAAATTTTACTATGCAGGGGTTTCGGACAAGGCGGTTCTAATGGTGTACTTTTTGTTTTGATCTGACTCTTTTTTTAAGAACTATGGTTTTTATATTTCTTAACATTGGACGTGATCGTCTCTTACTAGGTTGCTAGCTACCGCTGCAACCCGGATATGGACTAAGGTTCGTTCTTTCATGTAAAACTAGCAAAACATTTTTTAAGCCTGATGAAGATTTAACTAATGTGTCAAAAGTAAGGTTGCAAGTCGACGATTTTGTTTTGGCCTTTTTATAATTGGTATGGTGAAATAATAATACGCATATGACTCTTAAATCATACTTCTTTATAGTTCAATATGGTCTAGTGGCTAGATAGTTAACTTTCACTTAACAGGCTCGGGTTCGATTCCCGGGGTGGGAAAATTTTTAACTCTATAATCTTCAAACATTTGAACCTTTTATAATTTATAATGATGCATAATATAATACTGTAATCTTAACTATAGTGAAGTTGCGTATGCAAGTTAGTATAGGGAAGAGTTCGATCTTTATTATAATAATAACTGGTATACGAATATGTTTGAAAGACTGCAGTGTGAAAAGTCATCATAATGCAGTTTTTGGTGGAAAAATTTATTCTCTTTTAGAAATAATTTATTTTAGTTACTATAGATTTTTAACCCAATTAATTTCCTTTAAAATGAGCTATTGAACAACCCTCTACGATGTTCCAGTGCCAAGCTATCTGTGGAAAAGAAAAAAAAAGAAAAAAAATATCCCGTTTGGGGAGAATAACGTGGTTAAAGTCAATTTTCTTGATTTTCAAGCCAATATATTTCCCTTGCTGTTCAAGCCAAGGGACAGAAAGTTTCCTATACAGGGGTTTCGGACAAGGCGGTTCTAATGGTGTACTTTTTGTTTTGATCTGACTCCTTTGTTAGGAACTATGGGTTTTTATATTTCTTAACATTGGACGTGATCGTCTCTTACTAGGTTGCTAGCTACCGCTGCAACCCGGATAACTTCAAAATGAGCCATTGAACAGCTCTCTACAATTTTCCAGTGCCATGGTATCTGTTGAATTACTAACCTATACTATAATTAAGTGGCGTATAAAATTTAGTATAGGTAAGAGGTCGTTCTTTATTATAAAAATTTATCCTGTTTTTAAAATAATTTATTTTAGTTACAAAAGGTTTTTAACCAATTAATTTCCTTTAAAATGAGCCATTGAACAACTCTCTACGATGTTCCAGTGCAAAGCTATCTTTGGAAAAGAAGAAAAAAAGAAAAAAATATCCCGTTTGTGGAGAACAACGTGGTTAAAGTCAATTTTCTTGATTTTCAAGCCAATATATTTCCCTTGCTGTTCAAGCCAAAGGGCGGTAAGTTTTCTTTTCAAGGGGTTTCGGAAAAGGCGGTTCTAATGGTGTACTTTTTGTTTTGATCTGACTCCTTTTTTAGGAACTGTGGGTTTTTACATTTCTTAACATTGGACGTGATCGTCTCTTACTAGGTTGCTAGCTACCGCTGCAACACGGATTACAAACAGGAAAAAGCCTATGGCTTTTTCTTCTTTGAAATAGTAAGAGACGAATTTCAAAGAATCAGGCAGCTAACTAAGTCCAATATAAGCAATTGTTTGTTCTTCTAATGATCATCTTTTAATTTGGCGTTTCTTACTAGGTTGCTAGCTACCACTTATACTCGGATTATGTAATTAATAAGTTGCTAGCTACCACTGCAACCTAGATATTCTTATTTCTGATACTATGGGCTAAGGTTCGTTCTTTCATGTAAACTAGCAAAACATTTTTTAAGTCTGACGAAGATTTAACTAATGTGTCAAAAGTAAGGTTGCAAGTCTACGATTTTGTTTTGGCCTTATTATAATTGGTATGGTGAAATAATAATATGCGTATGGTTCTTAAATCATACTTCTTTATGGTCCCATATGGTCTAGTGGCTAGGGTAGTTAACTTTCACTCAACAGGCCCGGGTTCGATTCCCGTATGGAAAATTTTTAACTCTATAATCTTCGAACAATTTGAACCTTTTATAATTTATAATGATGTATAATATAAATACTGTAATCTTAACTATAGTGAAGTTGCCTATGCAAGTTAGTATAGGGAAGAGTTCGATCTTTATTATAAAAGAGACGACTCTCAAAGAATCAGGCAGCAAACTAAGTTCAATGTATGCATTGGTTTGTTCTTCTAATGATCGTCTTTTAATATAATAGCTTGCAGCTACCCCTGGAACCACCATATATCAGTTACTATGCAAAAAGATTTGTTACTATGCAAAAAGTCTTGCAAAAAGATTTCCCTATTGTTCTTCGTGCTTTTGTTGTTTATTATGGAAAGGCAGTGTGGTCTTCATCGCTATTTTTATCGGTCCTTTATGTAAACAGTGTCTTCTGGTTAGCTGAAATTTGTCTCAACTGACCCTGAAAGTTTCAACTCAAGGCTCTAACCCGTTCCTGAGATATTGCTGATACATCCTTAAATTTGCTTCAAATATGGACACAAAAGCTGAATTTTTAATCACCTAAGAAAAATACATAGACATAAAACAGTGAGACTTTATCAGACAAATGATTGTTTACTTTAGTTTTATTAATATATATCCTTTTCATTATTCCATTTACTTGATTAATTCTATATTTCTATCTTGTTACTAACAATGTAGCCAGAAGACTTTGTTGAAGAATAGATGGCCTTCAAGCATCAATAGTAGAATTTGAGCATGAACTTATCAAAGCACCCTAAGCGTTGAACCCTAAAAAAGCAATAGAAAATGAAAAAAAGTCCTTAAACATGGACTTTTGGTTACTAGTATCACTGCAACCTGGATTTTCAAACCGTGCTTTTAAGTTTTTCGTTATTTGGGCTGCAGTTCATCTTTACTGGGTTGCAGCAAGAGCTGCAACCATGACATTATTTTAGTTTTTAGTTACTATATGACGGGGTTTGTTCTTTACTGGGTTTCCGATATCTTTACAACCATAATACCGATGTCTATATTCGTATTGAACTATTTCCATTCTTTATATATCCTATCTATATGTGTTGCATCATTATGCATATGATAATTTATTTGAACATTTCAGTTACTATGGCATAGATTTCGTTCTTTATTACAGTTTTCAAAACGTGTTTTTTTCACTTTTGGTAACTATGGGCTCTGGTTCACCTTTCACTAGGTTGTGCCAAATACTGCAATTATGATTTTTTTAGACATGTTTTAAACTTTTAGTTACTTTGCGCTTCGGTTTGTCTTTGACTTGATTGCAGCTACAGCTACAACCATGATTTAGAGCTCGTTCTTTACTATATTGTTTGTGATTAAAAAAGGCATTAGAATTTTTTATTTACGTTTGACTGAGCCCTCTTGAGACATTCTAGGATCACTGGGTCTATACAATCACCTCTGGTGAAAAAAAAAACAAATGAACACGCATCCATGATTTTTCTTCTGACAAAAAACACAAATTCTCCTTTTTTGCACATAGGAGCTTAGAACCTTTACAGTAAAGTTCTCTATTACGCTGAATCTGATGGCGTGATTTTCATTAAGATTCTATAACGTTTAGGGGGTGTTTTTCCCTTTTTTCGAAAATAAGGCAAATTTTCTCAGGCTCGTAGCTTTTGATGGGTAAAGCTAAACTTGGTAAAACTTAACTAGATGCTTATTCTAGACTAGATGCTCATTCTTGATTACATATGTAAAATCAGCATAAAAATCCAATTCTTTTGATGTATCTATTGATATCAAAATTCTGTTTTTTAGAGTTTCGGTTACTATTGAGACAAATCGCCCCTACTATACAGTTCGTTACCACGAACTGTTTGATTAAAGTCCAAACAAAACTTCTATTAGTAACTACTGCATAAGATCCTCTTGAATAAAACCATTTTTGATGAAATATGTCGATCTTTATGTGCCACATACCCATGCACGCTTTTCAGTTAGTATAGGCTAGAGTTCGTTCTTTATTGTAAAATTCTAATAAAACTATGACCATACGGATATTTTATATAATCAACTGTTTTGGGCTATTGCCAATACTTCCATTGTTCCGGGATAAAGTTCCTCCTTTAATACAACATTTCCCTTTCTGTTAAAGCCAAAGGACAGGAAGTTTTCTATACAGTGGTTTTGGACAAGGGTATTCTAAAGGTGTAACTTTTTATTTTGATCTGACTCTATTTTTATGAGTTATTATATTTCTTAACATTGGAAATGATCGTCTCTTACTAGGTTACTAGCTACTGCTGTGACCTGTATGACTTCAAAAGATATGTCTTTTTGTACTATAATAACTACTTCATATGCCCATACAAGCCTTTTAGATACTATAGGTTATAGTTCGTTCTCTATTATAAAAATTGGCCGAATAACGTGCATTATTCGGCCATTTCGGCTCCAGTTACTCGTTTTTGTGACTAGTGGACGTACTCGTCTATTACTAGGTTGCAGCTTCTTCTTCAACCACGATTATTTCAATATTTGAGTTATCGATCTTACGTATTATTCCAAATATTGGACGTGATCGTCTCTTAGTAGGTTGCTAGATACCACTGCAACCCGGAAACCGTTCGAACCTGTATATTTCTAGTTTGAATTAAAACATTAAAACTTTTGCTCATGCACCGTAAATATTTTTGCAGTTTACATAATAACATTAGCGATTCTGAACTGAATGCTACCGCTACCCCTGCAAACCGAATCATGGTGTAATGGTTAGCACTTAGGACTTTAAGTCCTGTAATCTGAGTTCGAATCTCGATGGATCGTTTTTTAATTTTAAAATTAACTATACCGACTGTTTATATAATTGTACAGTTATAACAGGCAAGAGTTTGTTCTTTATTATAACTATGATGAACTATATCGGTCCTTTATGTAAGTTGCTAGCTACCGCTGCAACCCGGATAATAAACTGATTACAAACAGGAAAAAGCCTACGGCTTTTTCTTCTTTGAAATAGTAAGAGACGAACCTCAAACAATCAAGTAGCTATTCCAATGATCGTCTTTTAGTGTAAAATATAAATGAACCACAGGGTTCAGTTTCTTTGAGCCTGAGTTCGTTTTTTTACTGTAAATACAAACAGGAAAAAGCCTACGGCTTTTTCTTCGTTTAAATAGTAAGAGACGAAACTCAAAAATCAAGTAGCTAACTAAGTCCAATGTATGGAATGGTTTGTTATTTCAGTGATCGTCTTTTAATGTAATTTTAATGGGCTAGGTGTCGTTCTTTATTGTAATCCAATGTATGCAATGGTTTGTTACTCAAATGATCGTCTTTTAATGTAAAATTATTCCAATGATCGTCTTTTATTGTAATTTTCAAACCAAATTAGTTACTATGGCCTAGAATTCCTTCTTTACAATAATGAATAATATCAGTTCTTTATGTAAAATTATTGTAATTTTACTTATGATGATTTCTTAAGGAACATATAAAATTTCTTAATGTAATAAAAATAATTGTTTTAATTACAAAAAGTTTTTAACCCCATTAATTTCCTTTAAAATGAACCATTGAACAACTCTCTACGATGTTCCAGTGCCAAGCTATTTGTTCAATTACTAACCTATACTATAATTAAGTGGCGTATAAAATTTAGAATAGGTAAGAGGTCGTTCTTTATTATAAATTATTGAGGAGTAATTAGAAACGACGAATAGTTGCTTCCCCCACCTTTCTCCTTCATTTAAGTATGTTTTGCATGGTGTTTACTTGTTCCAAGCAAGCTCATTTAGCTTGTTCACAAGTAACTTGCCGAAATACTCGGCTACTACTTGTCTAACATGAACACTCCAGGAATCAGGAATGTCAAATCCTGCTTTCTCTAATTTCCAAAATGAGCCAAGATAGTAGCCTTTATTACAACACGTAAACCAGTCATCACGTAAAGTGTTTCGTAAACAATAAAATTATCATCATAATCATTATCAAAAAGGCATTTCTCTTTCCTTTTTAACGGTCCAAAAGAAGACGAGGGCTATTCGGTCAAGCATAACTCCATTTTCTAGCATAAGGGGATCTTTTTTATCATACAAATTTGATATACGTCCCTTGGATTCCTCGTATCAGATTTGCATCCTGAAAGTCTCATAATTCCGCCCTTCAATTCATTCAAAAAAATGTCAGATATCTCTTCTACATCGACATCCTGGGAGCGGACATGGATTCCTTCACTATATTTTTATATCCTGTTCAAAGGCATCGTCTGCTCCTGCCACATTCATTGGAATGTTTTCCCACATCAACTCCTTGAACAAAAGGACATGTTTCAAAGTGTCCTTCTGTGTTCATAAAAAATCCCATTAATTTCCTTTAAAATGAGCCATTGAACAACTCTCTACGATGTTCCAGTGCCAAGCTATCTGTTGAATTACTAATCTATACTATAATTAAGTGGCGTATAAAATTTAGTATAGGCAAGAGGTCGTTCTTTATTATAATACTGTAATCAAAATGAGCCATTGAACATCTCTCTACAATATTCCAGTGCCATGCTATCTGTTGAATTACTAACCTATACTATAATTACGTGGCGTATAAAATTTAGTATAGGTAAGAGGTCGTTCTTTATTATAATTCTTATATAGTAATTATGACGTCACTGCATCAAAAATACAGTTTTTATTGGAAAAATTATTCTCTTTTAGAAATAATTTATTTTAGTTACAAAAGGTTTTTAACCCAATTAATTTCCTTTAAAATGAGCTATTGAACAACCCTCTACGATGTTCCAGTGCCAAGCTATCTGTGGAAAAGAAAAAGAAAAAAAAAAAGAAAAAAATATCCCGTTTGGGGAGAATAACGTGGTAAAAGTCTATTTTCTTGATTTTCAGCCAATATATTTTCTTTATTATTCAAGCCAAAGGCGGTAAGTTTCCTTTATGGAGGATTTGGACAAGGCGGTTCTAATGGTGTACTTTTTGTTTGATCTGACTCTTTTTTTAGGAGCTACGGGTTTTTATATTTCTTAACATTGGAGGTGATCGTCTCTTACTAGGTTGCTAGCTACCGCTGCAACCCGGATTTACTAACCTATACTATAGTTAAGTGGCCTATATAATTTTAGTATAGGCAAGAGGTCGTTCTTTATTATAATTACTATAGATTTTTAACCCAATTAATTTCCTTTAAAATGAGCTATTGAACAACCCTCTACGATGTTCCAGTGCCCAAGCTATCTCTGGATACAGAAAAAGAAAAAAAAAGAAAAAAATATCCCGTTTAGGCAGAATGTTGTAGTAGCTGCCACTTTTCTTGATTTTCAAGCCAATATATTTCCCTTGCTGTTCAAGCCAAGGGACAGAAAGTTTCCTATACAGGGGTTTCGGACAAGGCGGTTCTAATGGTGTACTTTTTGTTTTGATCTGACTCTTTTTTTAGGAACTATAGGTTTTTATATTTCTTAACATTGGACGTGATCGTCTCTTACTAGGTTGCTAGCTACCGCTGCAACCCGGATTTTATTTCTAACATTGGACGTGATAGTCTCTTACTAGGTTGCTAGCTAGCGCTGCAACCCGGATTCAGTGAAAAATAAGATTTTTTTTTCAAGGAATCGAGCAGCTAGCTAAGTCCAATATATACAATGGTATATTCGTATATTCTTCGAATGATCTCTTTTAATTAGGTTCCTAGCTACCGCTGCAAACCGAAACTATTAAAAAATATTTTATCTTTAATTACAGAAGGAACTAGATGTAGCAAGTTTTACTATTGAGACAAGTCGCTCTTACTATACAAACAACATACAGTTCGTTATCATGAACTGTTTGCTTTTATGTATCTATTGGTATCAAAATTTTGTTCTTTAGAGTTTTGGTTACTATTGAGACAAGTAGCTATTATTACTATAGAGTTCATTACCATGAACTGTTTGATTGCTTCAAAATTCAAATATCTTTGAAAATAATGCAGCATGAAAATACATCAAAATGCAATTTTTTGGACAAAATTGATTCTAATTCAAAAAGTATTTTATTTTTAATTACAAAAATGACTAGATGTAGCAATTTCCTATAAAATGAGCTATTATACAGCTCTCTATGATTTTCCAGTGCCAAGCTAGCTAAGGAGGAAAAAAGCGGAAAGAAAAATATATCCCGTTTGTGAAGAATAACGTGGTTAAATTCAATTTTCTTATTTTTCAAGCCAATATATTTCCCTTTCTGTTCAAGCCAAATGAAAGAGAGTTTCCTATACAGGAGTTTCGGACAAGGCAGTTCTAATGGTGTACCTTTTGTTTTGATCTGACTTTTTTTAGGAGCTATGGGATTTTATATTTCTTAACATTGGAGGTGATCGTCTCTTACTAGGTTGCTAGCTACCGCTGCAACCCGGATCTTAAATCCTGGATCACAAGACATCTTAGTAGCAATCCTTACGCGTTCTCGAGCTTTATTGCGTTCGGTGGCATTTTTATCTCTTTTAAATAAACTTTTCTGATATTTCAGGATATTAGCTTTATTTTTTGTGTAGTAAAGTTTTCTATTAGTAGAAATTTGGATTGCTCTATTTTGATATTTTTTTTGGTTATTCTTTCTTTTTTTCCACTCGCGTGAGACCATATTTTTTCAAGGTTTAAAATTATTAAGTACACAATACCCCGCGTCGAGTATCTAAAACCTGGCATAAAACAAAACTAATTTAAAAATTTTCAGGTATTTATCTTGTTTGAATTACAAAATTAGTATTATTGGTTAGACACCATAATATTTTTGCAATTTACATAATAAGTTTAGCGATTATAGACTGAAAACTAAAATACTTGCAATTATAAGACAATAATATGGAGGTACGTACTTTACGGGTTACAAACCAAAAAAATTTGGTTCCAGGATACAATAATAACTTTGAAGTTAGATGAAAAAGATTTTTCTTCCAGGAGACAAAAAGTAAAACTAATTATAAAATTTTCATGTATTTTTGTTGTTTAAATTAAGAACTTACTATTACTGATTAGGCATCATAAATATTTTTGCAGTTTACATAATAACTTTAGCGATTAAGCCAAAAAAGAAAATTTTGGTTCCAGGAGACAAAAAACAAAACTAATTCAAAAATTGTCAGGTATTGCTCTAGTTTGAATTAAAAAATTAGTATTATTGGTTAGACATAATAAATATTTTTGCAGTTTACATAATAACTTAAGAGATTCTGAAGTCAAAACTAGGTTTCATTACCATGAACTGTTTGATTGCTTCAAAATTCAAATATCTTTGAAAAGAAAGCAGTATGAAAATACATCAAAAATGCAATTTTTTCGACAAAATTGATTCTACTTTAAAGAGTATTTTATTTTAATTACAAAAGTGACTAGATGTTACAATTTCCTTTAAAATGAGCTATTATATAGCTCTCTATGATTTTCCAGTGCCCAGCTAGCTGAGGAGAAAAATCAAGCGGAAAGAAAAAAATATCCCGTTTGTGGAGAATAACGTAGTAAAAGTCAATTTTCTTGATTTTCAAGCCAATATATTTTCTTTGTTATTCAAGCCAAAGGGCGGTAAGTTTCCTTTATAGAGGATTCGGATAAGGCGGTTCTAATGGTGCACTTTCTGTTTTGATCTGACTCTTTTTTTAGGAGTTGGGGGGTTTTATATTTTTTAACATTGGACGTGATCGTCTCTTACTAGGTTGCTAGCTACCGCTGCAACCCGGATCAGCTATAACCGATGAAATTTATGCTATAAGAGATCATAAAACAATTAATTAGCTTTCTATATATATCTCATATGGTTTAGTGGTTTAGGGTAGTTGACTTTCAATTAATTGTCTTGGGTTCGAATCCCGGTGTGGGAATTATTTTTAAACAAAATTAGATGAAATTAATTAGCTACTTTGACAAGACATAGTAGGTAACTAAGGGCAAGAGTTCGTTCTTTACTATAGGTATACGATTATGTTTGAAAGACTGCAGTGTGAAAAGACATCAAAATGCAGTTTTTGGTGGAAAAATCCCGTTTAGTATACTGGAAACAAAGAAAGAGAAAAAAAATACCCCGTTTAGGCAGAATGTTGTAGTAGCTGCCACTTTTCTTGATTTTTTAGTACTGATTTTTTAACTTGTGTGTAGCTTGCTTTGATCTAACCATTATGTATTCATGAATGAGACCATTTACAGTTTTGACGTTTCTTATATAGTAATTATGACGTCACTGCATTAAAAATACAGTTTTTATTGGAAAAATTTATTCTCTTTTAGAAATAATTTATTTTAGTTACTATAGATTTTTAACCCAATTAATTGCCTTTAAAATGAGCTATTGAACAACCCTCTACGATGTTCCAGTGCCAAGCTATCTCTGGATACAAAAAAGAAAAAAAAAAAGAAAAAAATATCTCGTTTGGGGAGAATAACGTGGTTAAAGTCAATTTTCTCGATTTTCAAGCCAATATATTTCCCTTGCTGTTCAAGCCAAGGGACAGAAAGTTTCCTATACAGGGGTTTCGGACAAGGCGGTTCTAATGGTGTACTTTTTGTTTTGATCTGACTCCTGCTTTAGGAGCTATGGGTTTTTATATTTCTTAACATTGGACGTGATCGTCTCTTACTAGGTTGCTAGCTACCGCTGCAACCCGGATCCCTTGCTGTTAAAGTCAAATGACAGAAGTTTCCTATAAAGGGGTTTCAGACATAGCGGTTCTAATGGTGTACTTTTTGCTTTTGATCTAACTTTTTTTTAGGAGTTATGGGTTTTTATATTTCTTAACATTGACGTGATCGTCTCTCTTACTAGGTTGATAGCTACCGCTGCAACCTGGAATAGGCTGCTAGCTACCACTGCAACCCAAATTACAAACAGAAAAAACCTACGGCTTTTTCTTCTGTGAAATAGTAAGAGACGAACCTCAAACAATCAAGTAGCTAACTAAGTCCAATGTATGCAATGGTTTGTTATTGTAATGATCTTCTTTTAATGTAATTTCGTAAGAAAAATGATTCTATTTAAAATAATTTGTTTTATAACTACAAAAAGTTTTTAACCCCATTAATTTGCTTTAAAATGAGCCATTAAACAACTCTCTACGATGTTCCAGTGCCAAGCTATCTGTGGAATTACTAACCTATACTATAATTAAGTGGCGTATAAAATTTAGTATAGGCAAGAGGTCGTTCTTTATTATACTATAAGCCAAAAAGAAAATTTTGGTTCCAGGAGTTTCGGTTACTATTGAGACAAGTAGCTATTATTACTATAGAGTTCATTACCATGAACTGTTTTTATTGCTTCAAAATTCAAATATCTTTGAAAAGACTGCAGTATGAAAATACATCAAAAATGCAATTTTTTTGACAAAATTGATTCTACTTTAAAAGTATTTTATTTTTAATTACAAAAGTGACTAGATGTTGCAATTGCCTTTAAAATGAGCTATTATACATTTCTCTATGATTTTCCAGTGCCCAGCTAGCTGAGCAGGAAACAAAAGCGGAAAGAAAAAAATATCCCGTTTGTGGAGAATAACGTGGTAAAAGTCTATTTTCTTGATTTTCAAGCCAATATATTTTCTTTGTTATTCAAGCCAAAGGGCGGTAAGTTTTCTTTATAGAGAATTCGGACAAGGCGATTCTAATGGTGTACTTTTTGTTTTGATCTGACTCTTTTTTAGGAGTTGGGGGGTTTTATATTTCTTAACATTGGAGGTGATCGTCTCTTACTAGGTTGCTAGCTACCGCTGCAACCCGGACTACCGCTGCAACCGAGATTGATAATCAGATTATGTAAACCCTGATTACAAACAGGAAAAAGCCTACGGCATTTTCTTCTCTGGAGTAGTAAGAGACGACTCTTAAAAAATCAGGCAGCTAACTAAGTCCAATGTATGCAATTGTTTGTTATTCCAACGATTGTCTTTTAATGTGACTACCATTGCAACCCGAATATATTAAAGATTTGAGTTAGTATAAGCGAGGGTTCGTTCTTTATTATAAAAAAAAAATATCCCGTTTGTGGAGATAATGTGGTTAAAGTCAATTTTCTTGATTTTCAAGCCAATATATTTTCTTTGTTATTCAAGCCAAAGGGCGGTAAGTTTTCTTTATAGGGATTTCGGACAAGGCGGTTCTAATGGTGTACTTTTTGTTTTGATCTGACTCTTTTTTTAGGAGTTGGGGGGTTTTATATTTCGTATCATTGGAGGTGATCCTCTCTTACTATGTTGCTAGCTACCGCTGCAACCCGGATAGGTTGCTAGCTACCGCTGCACCCCAGACTAGGTTGCTAGCTACCGCTGCAATCCGGATAATTGACAAACACCATTTATGATGAGCTATATTCGTCCTTTAAGTAAATACACCTGGAACCACCATATATCAGTTAGTATGGGAGAGAGATCGTTCTTTACTGTAATTACTGTAATATACAGGGGTTTCGGACAAGGCGGTTCTAATGGTGTACTTTTTGTTTTGATCTGACTCCTTTGTTAGGAACTATGGGTTTTTATATTTCTTAACATTGGACATGATCGTCTCTTACTAGGTTGCTAGCTATCGCTGCAACCCGGAAAAAAACACATTGTGCCTACATCGTTCTTTACTCAGGCAGTGCTAGCGCGCTGCCTATGATAATAAACTGATTACACACAGGAAAAAGCCTACGGCTTTTTCTTCTTTTAAATAGTAAGAGACGAGTCTCAAATAATCAAGTAGCTAGCTAATTCCAAAGGTATGCAATTTTTGTTATTCCAATGATCGATTTTTATTGTAAAAAAGAGAAAAAATATCCCGTTTGGGGAGAATAACGTGGTTAAAGTCAATTTTCTTGATTTTCAAGCCAATATATTTCCCTTGCTGTTCAAGCCAAGGGACAGAAAGTTTCCTATACAGGGGTTTCGGACAAGGCGGTTCTAATGGTGTACTTTTTGTTTTGATCTGACTCCTTTGTTAGGAACTATGGGTTTTTTATATTTCTTAACATTGGACGTGATCGTCTCTTACTAGGTTGCTAGCTATCGCTGCAACCCGGAAAAAAAACACATTGTGCCCACATCGTTCTTTACTCAGGCAGTGCTAGCGCGCTGCCTATGATAATAAACTGATTACACACAGGAAAAAGCCTACGGCTTTTTCTTCTTTTAAATAGTAAGAGACGAGTCTCAAATAATCAAGTAGCTAGCTAATTCCAAAGGTATGCAATTTTTGTTATTCCAATGATACTTTTTTATTGTAACTAGGTTTCAGCCATCTCTACAGCCATGATACTATTGGAAATTACATAATCCCTATTTATGTTTTAGTTAACATGGGCAAGGTGTCGTTCTTTATTGTAAACTCTCCTTGATCTTTTGTTTGGCTGTCTCAATTTTTGCTTCTCGATACACCTGGACGGTTGAATACCTTTGCTTTTGGTTTTTCTTATATTTGTTGCGGTAATCTTCATCATTGTGATAACTCTCCTTGATCTTTTGTTTGGCTGTCTCAATTTTTGCATGTCTATAATCTTCATCATTGTGATAACACATCTTGCTGTTTTGTTTTGCTCTCTCAATTATTACTTCTCGATACGCCTGGTCGGTTGAATACCTTTGTTTTGCTCTCTCAATTTTTACTTCTCGATACGCCTGGTCGGTTGAATACCTTTGTTTTGCTCTCTCAATTATTACTTCTCGATACGCCTGGTCGGTTGAATACCTTTGTTTTGCTCTCTCAATTTTTACTTCTCGATGCGCCTGGTCGGTTGAATATTTTTGCTTTTCTCTTTTCAAGATACTATCTCTGTTGTTTGTGTAGTACTGTTTTTTCAAATTGCGTATAGCTTGCTTCGATCTAACCATTATTCTAATCAAGACTGAGAAAATTTACATCTTTGTTTGTTCTTAAGTAGTAATTATGACGTCACGGCGTAATGATTTTTCTATTCACGTCATAGCTCTAATCTAATATAAAGCTATGACGACATTCATTATTTATCTAGTAGGGTTTCAGACAAGGTAGTTTCAATGATGTACTTTCGTTTTGATCTTACTCTATTTTTAGGAGTTTTGTTATATTTCTTAGCATGGGACTGATCGTCTCTTACTAGGTTGCTAGCTACTGCTGCAACCCAAATTCACATATATATTTATTTATGAGAGGCAGCCTGGCCGAGTGGTCCAAGACACTGGTGTTAGCCACCAGTCTCTTCGGAGGCGTGGGTTCAAATCTTACCGCTGGTATACGATTATGTTTGAAAGACTGCAGTGTGAAAAGACATCAAAAATGCAGTTTTTGGTGGAAAAATTTATTCTCTTTTAGAAATAATTTATTTTAGTTACTATAGATTTTTAACCCAATTAATTTCCTTTAAAATGAGCTATTGAACAACCCTCTACGATGTTCCAGTGCCAAGCTATCTGTGGAAAAGAAAAAAAAAAAAGAAAAAAGAAAAAAGAAAAAAATATCCCGTTTGGGGAGAATAACGTGGTTAAAGTCAATTTTCTTGATTTTCAAGCCAATATATTTCCCTTGCTGTTCAAGCCAAGGGACAGAAAGTTTCCTATACAGGGGTTTCGGACAAGGCGGTTCTAATGGTCTACTTTTTGTTTTGATCTGACTCCTTTGTTAGGAACTATGGGTTTTTATATTTCTTAACATTGGACGTGATCGTCTCTTACTAGGTTGCTAGCTACCGCTGCAACCCGGATAATCTTCGAACATTTGAACCTTTTATAATCTATAATGATGTATAATATAAATACTGTAATCTTAACTATAGTGAAGTTGCTTATGCAAGTTAGTATAGGGAAGAGTTCGATCTTTATTATAATGCTTGTTTTGGGAAAACTATGGAAAATGTTAGAAAAAGAGCTAGTATTGAAATAATCACTAGTGATGAACAAAGACAAAAAATAATTAAAAAACATAACTTTAGATCGGAAATAATCTTTAGCGAGAATTTCTCGGTAGCCAGAATGGCCAAGTCAAAAATAAATCTAGATAAACCTATTTATATCGGATTCGCTGTATTAGAGTTATCCAAGCTATTAATGTATGAATTTCATTATGAATACATGAAACCTAAGTATGATAAAAATATTGACTTATGCTACATGGATACGGATAGTTTTTTTTATGATATTCGAACCGAGAATTTTTATGGAGACATTAAAGCACCCTCTTTTATTTAAAAGAGGGTGACAATGAAACTAAAGCAAAGAAAAAATTAAAAGGAATCAAAACTAATATCGTCAAAGATAAAATAACATTACAGAATTATAAAGATGTATTATTCGGAAAAGTGGAAAGTCTATCAAAAACCCAATATACTTTAAGAGCAAATAAACACAGAATGTTCTTAGAAAACAAAATAAAAAAGCTCTAGACCCCAATGACACTAAAGAAAAGTATTGAAAAACAAAGTTAACACAGTACCGTGGGGATTTAACCCATAGTTAGGTAGTTAAGTTAGTTGGATAGTTAGGTAGTTAAGTTAGTTAGGTAGGTAGTTAGTTAGTTAGGTAGGTAGTTAAGTTATTTAGGTAGGTGGCTAAGTTAGGTAGGTAGGTAGCTAAATTAGGTAGGTAGGTAGCTAAGTTAGGTAGGTAGGTATACTACATTATATACTACTAGTACTTTATCTATTAGAATTTTATATTAAGTTAATGAATCAAAAAGCACCTATTAAAGTATATGAGTTTAAACAATCGAATAGTCAATCACAAAATAAACATCCACTTGCACCTCAATGGCCTTTTCGATTATTAATTTGTGGATATTCGGGTAATGGTAAAACCAATTTACTTTTAAATTTAATATATGATTATGTATATTTCAATAAAATGTATTTATATGCTAAAGATCTTGAAGAAGACAAATATCAAGACTTAATTCAGAGCATAAATTGTTTAGAAGAAAAAGTGGGCATATATTGTTTGCAAGTAATGATAAAAATAATATCGTAGAAGTAGATGACTTAGACCCTAATTATATGAATTTAGTTATCTTTGACGATTTTGTAACAGAAAAGGATCAGAAAAAATTGAAGATTTATTCGTGAGAGGTAGAAAACGCAATTCCTCAATAGTATATATTTCTCAAAGCTATTTTAATACCCCTGAAATTATACGATTAAATTGTAATTATTTTGCATTTTTCAAATGCTGTAATCGAAGCGAAATCGGTTGAATTGGACAAAATCATGCATCTGACTTAAAAGAATATGAATTTCTCAATTCCTTTAATCGCGCTACAAAGGATCATGGATTTTTACTTATTGATCTGAAAACAAATAAAGAATCTCTAAAATATAGAAAGAACTTTGACATAACATTATGAAAAAAAATCACTGGCTTGTTTTATATGCTTCTATACTACTCATCGAATAAAATTTGTGATAAGTTTATTTGTATAGTAAATGAATCAGTTTGGAAGTTTAGGAAGTAAATCCAGTAAAGATAATATTGAAAGCAGATTACTCGATGATAACGGTAATCTTGATTTACAGGGTAAGCACTTAATTAATTTAGGTGATGCAAAATCAAACAAAGATGCTGTTACTCTACAAAATGTTAAAATTATTTCAAACGATTTCAAAGATGAAGTTGTCAACCAACAAATCCTTACAAATCAGTATTTAAGCGAGGATATTAATAGATTAACTAAAATTTATGAATCATCTGACAATATATTGACTAGAGTTGATAACAAAGGATTATTCTTAAAAAATACCTGAAAAATAACAAAAGAAGATATAAATGCTGAAAGTAGAAGAATTAGAAATGTTGCAAACCCCAAAAATGGTGCAGATGCAGTTAATCTTCCAACATTATTGGTACACTCGAAGGGCTTTATGCAGTCATCTGATGGCTTAGACAATTTCGAAAATGTTATAATAAATATACTTGAAAAATATCCCGATGAAGCATTTAAAAAGAGAATGAAAGGAAGGCTGAAACGAAATAAATAATGTTAGATTTTTTATTACATAAAATAATTCACTAGTAAATGTCAAGTTTTATTGAGTATACAATTTATCTATCCCCTTTTCAAAAAAGAAAAATTAAAAAATGCTTTAAGGCAAAACAAAAATGTCAAATTCGTGTAAATCACAGCAGAAAAAATGATAGAGAACCCGTTCAGTTTCTTTTAAACCATATGCAAGTGAATACAATAGAAAAATTTTAAAAAGAAAATAAAGGATTTGATATTGATGTTTCGTACAAACAGCTAGTCCAAAATGGAGGATTTTTACCTTTTTAATACCTTTATCTGAAGCACTTGGAAAAGCAGCTTTAAAAAGTGGTGCTGCAGCCTTAGGAACTTATGCTGGTAAAAACATTGCCGATAAAATTACTGGCAACTCTGGTGGAGCTTTAAAATTACCTGGGAAAATCGGTGGAGGAGCTTTAAGACTTCCAGGTACACAGAAAATTGCTGGAATGGGAAGCCTCGAAGCTCCTAAGAAACGTGGAAGACCCAAAAGACTTGCTGATACTGCAGTTTCATTTTCTAATCCCAAAAACGTGAAGCGAGTAAAAAAAGAAAAATCCCTTAACAAATATTGATATAACTGCTGAATTACACCACATTCCTTACTTTAGAGGCGTATTTTCTAGAAATAATTTACCAAATAAAATCAATAAAAAAGAATGCGGTGTTATTAATTATGTTTTAAGTGGTTCACCTGGAACTGATTGGACTTGTTATTTCAATGACCCTAAGCATCTATTTGTAGAATTCTTTGAACCGTTTGGTATTCCGCCAGGAAATGAAAAAGTAAAATATTTAGACTTCAAATAAGCCAATTGCTTATCACTCTATCCCATTACAAAATTTAACTGATGCCAATTGTGGACATTTATGTGAAGAGTATATTAAAAAAGATTTAAGGGAGTGGATTCACAAAATTTTATTTAGATTTTATTTCTTAATATAAATGGAAGAAGAATCAGAGAAACGATTATTTATTTATTGTAGAAGTTGTAAGTGTTATGGAAATGTTAGTAATGGTTTCTTAGTATTTAAATTAATATTTAGTGCTTCAGGTTTATCTGCTTTTGCTATGTTACCCCTTGCTTCTCTAAGTCTTGGCACAGTTCTGATTGAATTACTTGAAAAATATCTAAGAATAGCAGAAAGAAAGGCTGAGTATAAAACTGCTTATTCTTTCTATTTAGAATTGCTTGTTATGTACAAATCGGGTGCGTTGCCTAATGAAGAAATAATTAGACGAGAAATGAACTACGGAAAACATTATAGTTTTTTCCTCGTGAAAAGTATATGAAACAGGTCAAATTAAATGGGTATAGATATTGCACAAAGTCTGTAAAGTCCAAGAATAATATTACAAAATAATTTAGAGAAATTTGAAAACTTTTGCAAAACCGCTCCCCCAGGCTGTTATCCATTTTTGTTTATTTTGGTGTTGGTGATCTCAAATCAGCCTGGATTCTGGGGCAAAACCCGCAGGGTTTTTTGTTTGGAGGGAAGCTGGCTGCTTCTTACTCCTGGATCTGGGGTCAGATCTAATCGACATCATCAACCGCTAGGCGAGGTAGCAGTGAGAGTCGAACTGTTGGTTTATAGGACCGGTGGATCAGACCAGTCGCGTTGCCAACTAGGCCATGCTGGCCTGTTAAAATAGTTTCTACAATCTTTTTGTGTTTTATTTGATATATAAAATCAATAAAAATATTGCAGTCTTCTGGGTTTGAACCTAAGACCTTCAGGTTCCGAGGCAAGCGCTCTAGCCAGTTGCGCCAACGGAGACTTGTTAAAAGTGTTAATGAGATCATTTTAATAATTGATCTCCAATCAATTATTAAAATTATTCGATTCAGAAAATTTTTGATTCAGAAAAATTTGTTTAATAAAATAATTTACAAATTAATGGAAAAACTTTTAAGAGAAATGAAAGTGGAAAATAAATACAATCGAACCGTTAAGAAAGAAGACTTAGACATTGGAATAGAATACACAGTTAAAGCAATGAAAAACGAAGTAAATAAATATGGTAATAAACTTGTTATTATTATTAATTTTGAGGGTGAAATGGTTGATATATTTGCACCAAAACGATTTAATTCTAAAGCAGCTGATTTTGAAAAGAAATAAAAAAAATTAGAAAAAGATACAGGTATGATTTTAAAGGTTATTGAAAGAAAAGGAAAAGACAATAATAATTATCTAGATACTGATATTGAACTTAATTAGTAGCATATATAAAGTATCGAATACAGTAAAGTATACACCAAATTCTTATTTCAGATGACCTTTTTTATGTTAAAGCTCATGATGGAAAATTGTTAAAATGTTGTAGATTTTCATTTAAAATGGTGTAAATTCGATTGAAAAGGGGGTAAATTGGAGAAATTGATGATGTGGTCCAGCTCCTGTATTTCTTATACTACTGCCGTTTAGGCGGAATGTTGTAGTAGCCGCCACTTTTCTTGATTTTCAAGCCAATATATTTCTCTTGGTGCTCAAGCCAAGGGACAGAAAGTTTCCTATACAGGGGTTTCGGACAAGGTTGTTCTAATGGTGTACTTGTTGTTTTGATCTGACTTTTTTTTTTAGGAGTTATGGGTTTTTATATTTTTTAACATTGGACGTGATCGTCTCTTACTAGGTTGTGAGCTACCGCTGTAACCCGGATTATATGTAACTTGTATTTTACAAGCCTCTGATGGTACAACGTAAGCATAGACACTTGTCATGCGGGAGAACGGGGTTCGATTCCCCGTCAGGGGGACGTTTCAGTATATTAAATTTTAAGCAATGTCTTTTAAATTTAAAAAAGAAACTTGTTTAGTTATCCCCTAGCTAAAATAATGAAGATTATATGAATGAACCACAGGGTTCAGTTCCTTTGGACTTAAGTCCATTCTTAACTATAAATCTTTATATAAAATGTTTAAATTAGTGTCAGCTGGAGTTTGTTCTTTATGATAAAATATTCACATAGTTATGTGAGGCTGCCTGGCCGACTGGTTTAAGGTGCTGGTGTTAGCCCCCCGTCACTTCGGAGGCAAGGGTTGAATCCACAACTGACAGTATTTTAGACCAAATCTAACAAATTGTTTGTTTGAGGCATAAATTGTAATCCTATTTTATTTAGTATGGGCTGAAGTTTGTTCTTTATTGTAAGAACCTTACAAAAAATCAAACTAATTTAAAGATTTTCAGGTATTTTTCTAGTCTAAATTAAAAGATTAAAACTATTGCTCAGACACCATAAATATTTTTGAAGTTTATAACTTTAGCGATTTAGAACTGAAAACGAAAATAAAATAAAAATTGATTTTTCCAATTTTATGTCACGTCGCTCATAACGTCATATATGGTTATTAGTACCTAATAGGTTTTAGATATTACGTCATGTCACTTATTACGTCATATAGGGTTATTAGTAGACAATCGGTAGAATATTCTTTCTTTATTATAAAAACTTCAAAAACGCATAAAAACTTGTTCATATTCATTTTTGTACATTTTGTTTATATTCAATTTTGTTATAATAATTTATATTCGTTATTATGAGTCGGACAAACATTTTATGTTTCGGGGGAGAGGGGTTCAAACCCACTAAACCCTCTGGATACGTCCTTGAATATTAAACCACAAAGAATCCGGCAGCTAAAGAAGATCAATATACGCAATGGTTTGTTCTTATAATGATAGTTTTCAGTATAAAACTATGCCGATCCTTAATGTAACATTTTTAGGAATGCATCTAGTTTATTTCCGTAAAGTGAAATTGTTACTAAAACATCCTAAATATTTTTGCAGCTTACAAAGTTTTACAAATTTTTCTCATGCCTTTTGCTTTATCATAATGGAAATACTTTAATCTTAACTATAGTTAAGTTGCCTATGCAAGTTAGTATAAACAAGAGTTCGTTCTTTATCGTAACTACCGCTGCAACCCGGATCTCTTAACATCCGCAAAGAACAATTTCATAGCTTGTGCATTTAAACTCTTACATGTTAAATTACAATGAACTACCCTTCGTTCTTTTCTATATTTATAAGTTCTGCGGTACAACCTCGCAGAGAATTTAATTTTTTCATTGCAGCTTTTATCACCCCAGTATCTACCCATTATTCTGGTAAAAACTTTTTTATTATATATTTTTCGGTAATCTTCATCATTGTGATAACGCTCCTTGATCTTTTGTCTAGCCTGCTCAATTGTTGCTTCTCTGTAATCTTTATCATTATCATACCGTTCCTTGCTCTTTTGTCTAGCTTGCTTAATTGTTGCTTCTAACACGCCTCAATAGTATATATTTCTCAAAGCTATTTTAATACCCCTAAAACCATACGATTAAATTGTAATTATTTTGCATTTTTTAAATGCTGTAATCGAAGCGAAATCGGTAGAATTGGACAAAATCATGGCTCTGACTTAAAAGAATATAAATTTCTCAATTACTTTAATCGTGTTACAAAGGATCATGGATTTTTACTTATTGATCTGAAAACAAATAAAGAATCTCTAAAATATAGAAAGAACTTTGACATAACATTATGAAAAAAAAATCACTGGCTTGTTTTATATGCTTCTATACTACTCATCGAATAAATTTGTCAATAAGTTTATTTGTATAGTAAAAGAATAAGTTTGGAAGTTTAGGAAGTAAATCCAGTAAAGATAACAGGGAAAGCAGATTACTCGATGATAATGGTAATCTTGATTTACAGGGTAAGCGCTTAATTAATTTAGGTGATGCAAAATCAAACAATGATGCTGTTACTCTACAAAATGTTAAAATTATTTTAAACGATTTCAAGGATGAAGTTGTCAACCAACAAATCCTTACAAATCAGTATTTAAGCGAGGATATTAATAGATAAACTAAAATTTATGAATCATCTGACAATATATTGACTAGAGTTGATAACAAAGGATTATTCGTAAAAAATACCTTAAAAATAACAAAAGAAGATATAAATGCTGAAAGTAGAAGAATTAGAAACGTTGCAAACCCCAAAAATGGTACAGATGCAGTTAATCTTTCAACATTATTGATACACTCGAAGGGCTTTATGCAGTTATCTGATCGCTTAGACAATTTCGAAAATGTTATAATAAATATACTTGAAAAAGATCCCGATGAAGCATTTAAAAGAGAATAAAAGGAAGGCTGAAACGAAATAAATAATGCTAGATTTTTTATTACATAAAATAATTCACTAATAAATGTCAAGTTTTATTGAGTATGCAATTTATCTATCCCTTTTTCAAAAAAGAAAAATTAAAAAATGCTTTAAGGCAAAACAAAAATGTCAAATTCGTGTAAATCACAGCAGAAAAAATGATAAACAACCCGTTCAATTTCTTTTAAACCGAAGGCAAGTGAATACAATAGAAAAATTAAAAAAAGAAAATAAAGGATGTGATATTGATGTTTCGTACAAACAGGTAGTCCAAAATGGAGGATTTTTGCCGTTTTTAATACCTTTATCTGATGCACTTGGAAAAGCAGCTTTAACAAGTGGTGCTGCATCCTTAGGAAGTTATGCTGGTAAAAACGTTGCTGATAAAATTACTGGCAACTCTGGTGGAGCTTTAAAATTACCTGGGAAAATCGGTGGAGGAGCTTTAAGACTTCCAGGTACACAGAAAATTGTTGGAATGGGAAGCCTCGTAGTTTCTAAGAAACGTGGAAGACCCAAAAAACTTGCTGATACTGCAGTTTCATCTTCTAATCCAAAAAACGTGAAGCGAGTAAAAAAAGAAAAAATCCCTTAACAAATATTGATATAACTGCTGAATTACACCACATTCCTTACTTTAGATGCGTATTTTCTAGAAATAATTTACCAAATAAAATCAATAAAAAAGAATGCGGTGTTATTAATTATGATTTAAGTGGTTCAACTGGAACTCTTTGGACTTGTTATTTCAATGACCCTAAGATTCTATTTGTAGAATTCTTTGACTCGTTTGGTATTCCGCCAGGAAATGAAAAAGTAAAATATTTAAAGACTTCAAATAAACCAATTGCTTATCACTCTATCCCATTACAAAATTTAACTGATGCCAATTGTGGACATTTATGTGAAGAGTATATTAAAAAAAGGTTTAAGGAAGTGGATTCACAAAATTTTATTTACATTTCATTTCTTAATATAAATGGAAGAAGAATCAGAGAAACGATTATTTATTTATTGTAGAAGTTGTAAATATTATGGAAATGTTAGTAATGCTTTCTTAGTGTTTAAATTAATATTTAGTGCTTCAGATTTATCTACTTTTGCTATGTTAATGTCTTTTCTCTAGCTTGCTGAATTGTTGCCTCTCTATAAACTTCATCATTGTGAAAACGCTCCTTGATCTTTTGTCTAGCCTACTCAATTGTTACTTCTCTATAATCATCATCATTATCATACCTTTCGTTGTTTTTTTTTTGTCTAGCTTACTTAATTGTTGCTTCTCTATAAAGTTCATCAGTGTGATAACGCTCCTTGATCTTTTATCTAGCTTGCTGAATTGTCGTCTCTCTATAAACTTCATCATTGTGATAACGCTCCTTGATGTTTTGTTTGGCTCTCTCAATTTTTACTTCTCGATACGCCTGGTCGGTTGAATACCTTTGCTTTTCCCTTTTCAAGATGCTATCTCTGTTATTTGTGTAGTACTGTTTTTTTAACTTGCGTGTAGCTTGCTTTGATTTAACCATTATGTAATCATGAATGAGACCATTTACATCTTTGTCGCTTTTTATATAGTAATCTTTATTATAATCAATTTCTGTGTGGGAAATTTTACTTATGATGATAATTAAAATTTCTTAATGCAATAAAAATAATTTGTTTTAATTACAAAAGGTTTTTAATCCCATTAATTTCCTTTAAAATGAGCCATTGAACAACTCTCTACGATGTCCCAGTGCCATGCTATCTGTTGAATTACTAACCAATACTATAATAATCAAGCCAATATATTTCCCTTGCTGTTCAAGCCAAGAGACAGAAAGTTTCCTATACAGGGGTTTCGGACAAGGCGGTTCTACTGGTGTACTTTTTGTTTTGATCTGACTCTTTTTTTAGGAGCTATGGGTTTTTATATTTCTTAACATTGGACGTGATCGTCTCTTACTAGATTGCTAGCTACCGCTGCAACCCGGATTATGTAATGACGTCAGTTACAACCGGGGTTTGTTTTATGCTATATGATTACAAACAGGAAAAGCCTACGGCTTTCTCTTCATTGAAAGAGTAAGAGACGAACTTTTAACAATCAAGTATCTAACTAAGTTCAATGTCAGCAATGGCTTGTTATTCCAATGATCGTCTTTTAATGTAATTAATATACGAGTTTTCTAAGAAGTATGCCTCCGTATATTCACTGTGTTGTCGAACATTTTCCATTGCATCTATAAACTGTTCCGCAGTTGCCAATCCATACCTTGGAAGCTTTTCATTAAACTGACAACATTTCTTTTGGATATTACTATGAAGTTTTGCCAAAGCATTTCTAGCCGACTTTTCAACAGCATCCGCTCTTTCAAAGAGAATTTTAATCTGTAATTTTGAATGCTTTTTGTGATCCTGGTTAAACATGCGTAAAATGTTTCTCAATTTACGAAGATCAGCCTGCATTTTTGCCATCTTCTTGTATTTCTGAATGTAATTTTTCCCTTTGTCCTTATGCGTTCTTCGGTACAACCTCGCAGAGAATTAAATTTTTTCATTATAGCTTTTGTCACCCCAGTATCTACCCATTATTCTGGTAGCAACTTTTTTCTTATATATTTTTCGGTAATCTTCATCATTGTGATAACGCTCCTTGATCTTTTGTCTAGCCTGCTCAATTGTTGCTTCTCTGTAATCTTCATCATTATCATACCGTTCCTTACTCTTTTATTTGGCTGTCTCAATTTTTGCATGTCTATAAACTACATCATTATAATAACGCTGTTTGTCACTATCAATTTTCGCATCTCGATACGCCTTGTCAGTTGAATACCTTTGCTTTTCTCTTTTCAAGATGTTGTCTCTGTTTTTTGTATAGTACTGTTTTTTTAAATTACGTATAATAACTCGCTTAGAAGGCATCTTATTACAAAACAAGAGATAATATTTTCATCTAATTAACACTTCTTATGACTCGTATCGAGTATCCATAACCTAACAAAAAGTAAAACTAATTTTGAAATTTTCAGGTATTTTGTTAGTTTGAATGAAAAGATTAAAATTATTGCTCAGATATCATAAATATTTTTGCAGTTTACATAATAACTTTAGCGATTAGAAAACTGAAAAATAAAATATATTAAAAAATGGAATTTTTTGGTCTGAAACTACATAGTCAATCCCACATTGGGTAGTTAGAACCTAACCAAAAATAAGACTAATTTTAACATTTTAAGGTATTTTTCTAGCTTGTTTTGAAATATTCAAACTATTACTCAGATACCATAGATATTTTTGCAGTTTACACAAGCTGCAAAGAACGCACAGGCTGATCTTTGTAAATTGAGAAACATTTTACGAATGTTTTACCGGGATTACGAAGAATATTCTAAATTAAAGATTAAAATTATCTCTGAAAGAATAGATTTTGTTGAAAAGTCAGCTAGAGATGCTGTCGCAAAACTTCATAGTAATATCCAAAAGAAATGTTGCATGTTTAGTGAAAAGCTTCCAGGTATGGACCGGCAACTGTGGAACAGTTTACAGATGTAATGGGAAATCTAATACATCACTGTGAATATATGGAGGCATAATTGTCCTTTACTTAGTTTCAGCTTAAATTCGATGATCGAGCCTTTATGTAATACTAACTACATCCAACGACTATGACGTCATTGATCAATATTGTATATAAAAAATTAAGTTTTTCGTAAAAAATAATTAATTTTAAAAAAAATCAAGTGCAAAAGGCGCTAGATCTAGAGATTTCCTTTAAAATGAGCCATTGAAAAACTCTCTACGATGTTCCAGTGCCAAGCTATCTGTGGAAAAGAAGAAAGAAAAAAAATATCCCGTTTTTGGAGAATAACGTGGTTAAAGTCAAATTTCTTGACTTTCAAGCCAATATATTTTCTTTGTTATTCAAGCCAAAGTGCGGTAAGTTTCCTTTATAGGGGTTTCGGACAAGGCGGTTCTAATGGTGTACTTTTTGTTTTGATCTGAATCTTTTTTTAGGAGCTAGGGGTTTTTATATTTCTTAACATTGGACGTGATCGTCTCTTACTAGGTTGCTAGCTACCGCTGCAACCCGGATATTCTATTTTAAAAAATATTCACAGACTTTTAAAATTCTTTGCTATATGAATATTTCTTGGTGTACTGGTTAGTACTTAGGACTTCTTTATCCTACGATCTGAGTTCAAAACCCGATAGAGCCTTTTTTATAACTTAAATATAAATATTTACTGTCTGGGAAACTTGTGCTGCACTATCATTGTACTTAGGACTTTGAATCCTGCCAATCTGAATTCAAATCTTGGTAGAGCCTTTTTGTAACTTGGATAGAAATATTTAGTGTCCGGGAAATTTATGCTGCGCTATTATTTCATAAGATAAGTATGTGCTTTACTTAATGTTAATAATTCAGCTATCAGTAAAACCATGATACCGATTATACTTACAGAATTCCCACTTACGGTATCTATCCTTTATGTAATATTGCATTCACTTATTACGTAATATATAGTTACATAACCTATGTACGATTATAATGTCATTCATCAAGCTTGTACATGAAAATGCAGTTTTTTTTGTTAAAATTGATTCTATTTAATAAAATATTTAATTTTTAATTACAAAAAGAACTAGATGTAGCAATTTCCTTTAAAATGAGTCAATATACAGCTCTCTATGATTTTCCAGTGCCCAGCTAGCTGAGGAGACAAAAAAATGGAAAGAAAAAAAGATGCCTTATGTGGAGAATTTCGTGGCTAAAGTCAGTTTTTTGATTTTCAAGCCAATGTATTTTTCTTGTTATTCGGGCTAAGGAACGGTAAGTTTGCTATATACAGGTATTGGACAAGGTGGTTCTAATAGTGTACTTTTGTTTTGATGTGAATCTTTTTTCAGGAGTTAAGGGTTACTTTAGTTTTTACTATGGGGCGTGATCGTCTCTTACTAGGTTGCCAGCTACCGCTTCAACCCATATTAACATAAACTATTTAAAAAATTGAGTGCTTTTAACCCTGCATGGTACAGTGGATAGTGTGTTGGAATTCTACTATGAAGGTCTCAGGTTCAATTCTTGGCACATGGAATTTTTACACATTTGCCAATCTAAAGTCTAAGGAAAACTTCCATTAATAACCGCTACATGAGATCCTCTTGAATGACACCATTTTGATCGATCCCTTATGTACCTGGAAAAAAAAACTTTTTTGGCTCAAATTCTCAAGTGTATATCTCTTGTCGTATATATCTCTATATTTCCGTAGAAAAGAAATTCTATATTTATTTTATTTTAGTTTTCAGTTCAGAATCTCTAAGGTTATTATGTAAACTGCAAAAATATTTATTGGGCCTGAGCAATAATATTAGTTTTTAATTAAAACTAGAAAAAATACCTGGAAATTTTTAAGTTAGTTTTGTTTTTGTTCGATTTAGTCAACAAAAGTTTTATTTCATTTCTCAATTCAAAGTTATAATTGTCTCTAGGAACAAAACTTTTTTGACTCAACTTCTAAAGTGTGCATCTTTTGTGCTATGTTTCCGTAAAAAAGAAGTTAAAATATTTATTTCATTTTAGTTTTCGGTTCAGAATTTCTAGGGTTATTATGTAAACTGCAAAAATATTTATGATGTCTGGGAAATAATATTAATTTTTCAATTCAAACCAGAAAAATACCTGCAAATTTTATAATTAGTTTTTTTTTGTTCAATTAATCAGCAAAAGTGTTACATCTCTATTAATTCAAAGTTATAATTGTTTCCTGGAACCAAACTTTTTTTGGCTTAACTTCTAAAGTGCGTGTCGTTTGTGTTATATTTCGGTAGAAAATAAATTCAATTTTTTTATTTTAGTTTTCAGTTCATTATGTAAACTGCAAAAATATTTAGGTTGTCCGAGCAATAATTTTAATTTTTTATTTCATAATGGAAAAATACTTCAAAATTTTAAAATTAGTTTTGTTTTTTGTTAGGTTTTTGCTACTCGACACGTGACTTTAACTCGTCATGGCTTTGTCAAACATGTTTGTTTTGTTTTGTGTATTTGTTATTACTGTAATTTTACTATTTTGTTTATTGGCCTACTTTATGGGGTTTGAAATCTGTGTAAATAAACGAAAACAAGGCCCTACGAATAATTTCACACCCCATAGTAATTTAATAAGAGAACTTGCTGAAAGAGTAAAAGATTCAAAGATTTTTTCAGGAGGACTAGTGAAGCCAAGTCTTTTGAAGCAGAAAGAACAGGGAAAAATAAAAAGAGTTTTGACGAAGCTTAAGGATCCTTTTGTAGTACCAGGACGTCCTCCTCCTCGTAGCAGGTCCAAGTACAGGTCCAAGTACTTGTAACAGGTCCAAGCTCACGCATACCCCCAAAAGTAACTCTTGTAGCTCCACGATCTAAAGGATTACTCGTAACAGGTCCAAGTGCCAATGAAGAAAACCTTGTTGACTCGGCTATAAGGGAATTTGAAGATGCGATCAAGAATGAGGAGCAGAACGAATTTAAAATTATATAGAAGTTAATTTAATTTCTTTACCGAAGCTTCTTTTACACTTGTAGATTATCATTTGGCCCATTTAGAGCCAACTTAAAAGCAGGTCGTTCCAAAACAGGGTGGGAGGAAGTCATAAAGGAAGGTTAAAGAAAAATTGGGACTTTCTGGTAGGATTGAATAAGTAAGGATAGAACAGGGGCGTGCGTAGCTGGATTGGTTACAGCCGGCATGGTGCTCCAACGAGTTTTTAGAAGTAGTAGCAGTATTTCAAGTCAGAAATTACGTATCAATAAAACTTGTAAGAACAAACTAGAATGGAATAAAGCTATACATTGATTCTATAAGGCATATGTTTCCCATTAGCAGTTTTGAATTTTCAGTTTTAATGGACACAATGAAAATTTTCATAGGCATTTTGCCTTCTTTAGTTCAATTAATTAAGTGCAAGTAAAATTTAGCTCACGAAACTAAGATGAGTAGGGCTAAAGCCCCCAGAGCATCTAAAGACCAGCTGACATAATTTGGACTCTACTGAAAACAAGTTTTATTTCAAGCAGAATGATTCTATTTCACATAATATCGAAAAGAAAATATCATCATAACCAAGATTACAAACAAAACAGAAAAAAAACACGAATGAATTTATATTGACAGTTATATATACTATCTTTATAAACAAGCAATAATTGTGTGTTTATGTATGTAACTTTAACTTTTAGTTACTATTTGCCGTGGTTTGTTCTTTACTAGGTTTCAGCTAGAAACCAAGTCGTAAGTGTCCACGGCCTCGTTTAGCCGATAATCCCTTGTAAAACACATGAAGCTTGCAGGGAATTTAGTAAAGAAGACACATTATAAAATTCAAGGCCATCCGGGGTCAATTTCTTTTAGTTTGTAATTCATCATTTAAACAGTGATACTACATATAAAATTCCTACTTACAGTATCGATCCTTTATGTAAACAATTGTTGCTTCTCTATAAAGTTTATCATTTTGATAACGCTCCTTGATGTTTTGTTTGGCTGTCTCAATTTTCGCATGTCTATAATCTTCATCATTGTGATAACGCTCCTTGATCTTTTGTTTGAATGTCTCAATTTTCGCATGTCTATAATCTTCATCATTGTGATAACACATCTTGCTGTTTTGTTTGATTACTACTCGATACGCCTGGTCGGTTGAATACCTTTGCTTTTTTCTTTTCGAGATACTATCTCTGTTTTTTTTTGTAGTACTGTTTTTTTAACTTGCGTGTAGCTTGCTTTGAACTAACCATTATTTACTCATGAATGAGACCATTTACAGTTTTGACGTTTCTTATATAGTAATTATGACGCCATGTCGTAATGATTTTATTTCATGACGTCATGGCGCAATGGTATTATTTCATGACGTCTTCAGAAACAACAATATAATTTCGTGTTTTTCTATTCACGTCATAGCTCTAATATAAAACTATGATGACATTCATTATTTATCTAGTAGGGTTTCAGACAAGGTAGTTCTAATGATGTACTTTTGTTTTGATCTGACTCTATTTTTAGGAGTTTTGAATTTTATATTTCTTAGCATTGGACTGATCATCTCTTACTAGGTTGCTAGCTACTGCTGCAACCCAAATTCACATATATATTTATTTATGAGAGGCAGCCTGGCCGAGTGGTCCAAGGCACTGGTGTTAGCCACCAGTCTCTTCGGAGGCATGGGCTCAAATCTTACCTCTGGTATTATGTTTGAAAGACTGCAGTGTGAAAAGACATCAAAAATGCAGTTTTTGATGGAAAAATTTATTCTCTTTTAGAAATAATTTATTTTAGTTACTATAGATTTTTAACCCAATTCATTTCCTTTAAAATGAGCCATTGAACAACTATGTACGATGTTCCAGTGCCACGCTATCTCTGGAAACAAAGAAAAAAAAATATCCCGTTTAGGCAGAATGTTGTAGTAGCTGCCACTTTTCTTGATTTTCAAGCCAATATATTTCCCTTGCTGTTCAAGCCAAGGGATAAAAAGTTTACTATACAGGGGGTTCGGACAAGGCGGTTCTAATGGTGTACTTTTTGTTTTGATCTGACTCCTTTGTTAGGAACTATGGGTTTTTATATTTCTTAACATTGGACGTGATCGTCTCTTACTAGGTTGCTAGCTACCGCTGCAACCCGGATTTATTATAACTAGGTTGTTATCTACCGCTGCAACCCGGATTAGCTACTATGGGCTTGAAGTTTGTTCTTTACTGTAATACTTTTGAATTCAGCTATCAATAAAACCATGATACCGACGATACTTACAAAATTCCAATTTACAGTATCTATCCCTTATGTATGATCTCCTAATGATCGTCTTTTAATATAACTTCAGTTACTATGGACTAAAGTTCGATCTTTAATGTAATTTGAATTTGATCTGACTCCTTTTTTTTAGGAAATATGGGTTTTTATATTTCTTAATAATGGACGTGATCGTCTCTTACTAGGTTGCTAGCAGTATGAAAATATATCAAAAATCCAATTTTTTTGACAAAATTGATTCTACTTTAAAAAGTATTCTATTTTTAATTACAAAAGTGGCTAGATGTTGCAATTTCCTTTAAAATGAGCTATTATACAGCTCTCTATGATTTTCCAGTGCCCAGCTAGTTGAGGAGGAAAATCAAGCGGAAAGAAAAAAATATCCCGTTTGTGGAGAATAACTTGGTTAAAGTCAATTTTCTTGATTTTCAAGCCAATATATTTTCTTTGTTATTCAAGCCAAGAGTGATAACTTTCCTTAATAGGGGTTTTGGACAAGGTGGTTCTAATGGTGTAATTTTTGTTTTGATCTGACTCTTTTCTTAGGAGTTAGGGGTTTTTATATTTCTTAACATTGGACGTGATCGTCTATTACTAGGTTGCTAGCTACCGCTGCAACCCGGAGGTTGCTAGCTACCGCTGCAACCCGGATATATAATTAAGTGGCGTATAAAATTTAGTATAGGCAAGAGGTCGTTCTTTATTATAAATCTGAGTTCAAATCTTGGTGGACTTTTTTTTAAACTTTTAGCTCACTTATAATAACATATAAGTCTCTGCTGTAATTCCTTGTTTTCAAGATTGAATGAATTATTATTAATTCAGTAGAGTTGGTTCTTTACTATAAAATACTGTGAACTACACCTGGAACCACCATATATCAGTTAGTATGGGAGAGAGATCGTTCTTTACTATAAAAAATACAAACAGGAAAAAGCCTACGACTTTTTCTTCTTTTAAATAGTAAGAGACGAAACTCAAACAATCAAGTAGCTAACTAAGTCCAATGTATGGAATGGTTTGTTATTTCAGTGATCGTCTTTTAATGTAAAAAAAATATATATACTGTAATCTTAACTATAGTAAAGTTGCGTATGCAAGTTAGTATAGGGAAGAGTTTGATCTTTATTATACTGGAAACAAAGAAAAGAGAAAAAAATATCCCGTTAAGGCGGAATGTTGTAGTAGCTGCCACTTTTCTTGATTTTTTAGTACTGATTTTTTAACTTGCGTGTAGCTTGCTTTGATCTAACCATTATGTATTCATGAATGAGACCATTTACAGTTTTGACGTTTCTTATATAGTAATTATGACGTCACTGCATCAAAAATACAGTTTTATTGGAAAAATTTATCTCTTTTAGAAATAATTTATTTTAGTTATAAAAGGTTTTAACCCAATTAATTTCCTTTAAAATGAGCTATTGAACAACCCTCTACGATGTTCCAGTGCCAAGCTATCTCTGGATACAAAAGAAAAAAAGAAAAAAATATCCCGTTTGGGGAGAATAACGTGGTAAAAGTTTATTTTCTTGATTTTCAAGCCAATATATTTTCTTTGTTATTCAAGCCAAAGGGCGGTAAGTTTCCTTTATGGAGGATTTGGACAAGGCGGTTCTAATGGTGTACTTTTTGTTTTGATCTGACTCCTCTGTTAGGAACTACGGGTTTTTATATTTCTTAACATTGGACGTGATCGTCTCTTACTAGGTTGCTAGCTACCGCTGCAACCGGATAATAACAAAATTTAATTAGAGTTCGTTCTTTATTGTTATGTTAGCATTGGACGTGATCGTCTCTTATTGTGATATTCATGAATGAGACCATTTACAGTTTTGACGTTTCTTATATAGTAATTATGACGTCACTGCATCAAAAATACAGTTTTTATTGGAAAAATTTATTCTCTTTTAGAAATAATTTATTTTAGTTACAAAAGGTTTTTAACCCAATTAATTTCCTTTAAAATGAGCTATTGAACAACCCTCTACGATGTTCCAGTGCCAAGCTATCTCTGGATACAAAAAAAAGAGAAAAAAATATCCCGTTTGGGGAGAATAACGTGGTTAAAGTCAATTTTCTTGATTTTCAAGCCAATATATTTCCCTTGCTGTTCAAGCCAAGGGACAGAAAGTTTCCTATACAGGGGTTTCGGACAAGGCGGTTCTAATGGTGTACTTTTTGTTTTGATCTGACTCCTTTGTTAGGAACTATGGGTTTTTATATTTCTTAACATTGGACGTGATCGTCTCTTACTAGGTTGCTAGCTACCGCTGCAACCCGGATTATTTCATGACGTCATCAGAAACAACAATATAATTTCGTGTTTTTCTATTCACGTCATAGCTCTAATATAAAACTATGATGACATTCATTATTTATCTAGTAGGGTTTCAGACAAGGTAATTCTAATGATGTACTTTTGTTTTGATCTGACTCTATTTTTAGGAGTTTTGTTATATTTCTTAGCATTGGACTGATCGTCTCTTACTAGGTTGCTAGCTACTGCTGCAACTCCAATTCACATATATATTTATTTATGAGAGGCAGCCTGGCCGAATGGTCCAAGGCACTGGTGTTAGCCACCAGTCTCTTCGGAGGCGTGGGTTCAAATCTTACCGCTGGTATACGATTATGTTTGAAAGACTGCAGTGTGAAAAGACATCGAAAATGCAGTTTTTGGTGGAAAAATTTATTCTCTTTTAGAAATAATTTATTTTAGTTACTATAGATTTTTAACCCAATTAATTTCCTTTAAAATGAGCTATTGAACAACCCTCTACGATGTTCCAGTGCCAAGCTATCTCTGGATACAAAAAAAAAGAAAAGAGAAAAAAATATCCCGTTTGGGGAGAATAACGTGGTTAAAGTCAATTTTCTTGATTTTCAAGCCAATATATTTCCCTTGCTGTTCAAGCCAAGGGACAGAAAGTTTCCTATACAGGGGTTTCGGACAAGGCGGTTCTAATGGTGTACTTTTTGTTTTGATATGACTCCTTTGTTAGGATCTATGGGTTTTTATATTTCTTAACATTGGACGTGATCGTCTCTTACTAGGTTGCTAGCTACCGCTGCAACCCGGAGGTTGCTAGCTACCGCTGCAACCCGGATTTCTCAATCATTAGTCTTACAAACACATATACTAATAACCCTAACAGGCTCGTTTTCGCCATAATTGAAAAACATTGCTTTTCCTTCGCTGTTGATAGGTATGCTTGTATATATATTTTTATTGCTGCTACATAAACTGCAATTGCTCCTTCCAAAATTAATATACGAACTTTCTAAGAAGTACGCCTCTGTATATTCACTGTGTTGTCGAACATTTTCCATTGTATCTATAAACTGTTCCGCAGTTGCCAGTCCATACCTTGGAAGCTTTTCATTAAACTGACAACATTTCTTTTGGATATTGCTATGAAGCTTTGCCAAAGCATTTCTAGCCGACTTTTCAACAGCATCCGCTCTTTCAAAGAGAATTTTAATCTGTAATTTTGAATACTTTTCGTGATCCCGATAAAACATGCGTAAAATGTTTCTCAATTTACAAAGATCAGCCTGCATTTTTGCCATCTTCTTGTATTTGTGAATGTAATTTTACCCTTTGTCCTTATGCGTTCTTCGGTACAACCTCGCAGAGAATTTAATTTTTTCATTATAGCTTTTGTCACCCCAGTATCTACCCATTATTCTGGTAGCAACTTTTTTCTTATGTTTGTTTCGATAATCTGTATCGTTATCATACCGTTCCTTGCTCTTTTGTTTGGCTGTCTCAATTTTCCCTTCTCGATACCCCTGATCCGTAACATACCTCTGTTTTGCTCTGTCATATTTCATTTTCTTAAATTCTGGATCACAAGACATCTTAGTAGCAATCCTTACGCGTTCTCGAGCTTTATTGCGTTCGGTGGCATTTTTATCTCTTTTAAATAAACTTTTCCTATATTTCAGGATGTTAGCTTTATTTTTTCTGTAGTAAAGTTTTCTATTAGCAGAAATTTGGATTGCTCTATTTTGATAGTTTTTTTGGTTATTCTTTCTTTTTTCCACTCGCGTGAGACCATATTTTTTCAAGGTTTAAAATTACTAAGTACACAATACCCCGTGTCGAGTATCTAAAACCTAGCATAAAAAAAAACATATTTTTAAATTTTCAGGTATTTATCTTGTTTGAATTACAAAATTAGTATTATTGGTTAGACACCATAAATATTTTTGCAGTTTATATAATAAGTTTAGCGATTCTGGACTGAAAACTAAAATAATTCCAATTATAAGACATAATATGGAGATACATACTTTACGGGTTACAAACCAAAAAAAGTTTGATTCCAGGATAAAATAATAACTTTGAACTGTGATGAAAAAAAATTTTCTTCCAGGAGACAAAAAGTAAAACTAATTATAAAATTTTCATGTATTTTTGTTGTTTAAATTAAGAAATTACTATTACTGATTAGGCATCATAGATATTTTTGCAGTTTACATAATAATTTTAGCGATTAAGCAAAAAAGAAAATTTTGGTTCCAGGAGTTTCGGTTACTATTGAGACAAGTAGCTATTATTACTATAGAGTTCATTACCATAAACTGTTTGATTGCTTCAAAATTGAAATATCTTTGAAAAGACTGCAGCATGAAAATACATCAAAAATGCAATTTTTTTGACAAAATTGATTCTACTTTAAAAGTATTTTATTTTTAATTACAAAAGTGACTAGATGTTGCAATTTCCTTTAAAATGAGCTATTATACAGCTCTCTATGATTTTCCAGTGCCCAGCTAGCTGACAAGAAAAATCAAGCGGAAAGAAAAAAAATATCCCGTTTGTGGAGAATAACGTGGTAAAAGTCAATTTTCTTGATTTTCAAGCCAATATATTTTCTTTGTTATTCAAGCCAAAGGGCGGTAAGTTTCCTTAATAGGGGTTTCGGACAAGGTGGTTCTAATGGTATACTTTTTGTTTTGATCCGACTCTTTTTATAGGAGTTAGGGGTTTTATATTTCTTTACATTGGAGGTGATCGTCTCTTACTAGGTTGCTAGCTACCGCTGCAACCCGGATCTAATGGTGTGCTTTGTTGTTCAATTACTATAAGCTATAGTTCGTTCTTTACTATAACGCTGCAACCCGGATTATGGCATCAATGATCAATCTTTAACATGAAATGTTCTTTACTGTAATGGTTTGTTCTTTACTAGGTTTCGGACACCTCTGCAGCCATGATACTGATGGAAATTACATAATCCCTATTTATGTTTCAGTTAACATGGGCTAGGTGTCGTTCTTTATTGTAATCTTAAAGGCAAAGTCAGTATGATAATATGGTACCCTCTTTATAGAGTGAATTTTAATAACTACTACATGAGATCCTCTTGACTGACACCATTTATGATCGATCCTTATGTCCCACTATACAAGTTTGTATAGGCAAGAGTTCGTTCTTTATTGTAATTACTATAGATTTTTAACCCAATTAATTTCCTTTAAAATGAGCTATTGAACAACCCTCTACGATGTTCCAGTGCCAAGCTATCTGTGGAAAAGAAAAAAAAATATCCAATTTAGGCAGAATGTTGTAGTAGCTACCACTTTTCTTGATTTTCAAGCCAATATATTTCCCTTGCTGTTCAAGCCAAGGGACTGAAAGTTTCCTATACAGGGGTTTCGGACAAGGCGGTTCTAATGGTGTACTTTTGATCGTTCTTTACTGTAAATCAGAAAAAATACTGTAATCTTAACTATAGTGAAGTTGAGTATGCAAGTTAGTATAGGTAAGAGTTTCATCTTTATTATATTTGATTGCTTCAAATTCAAATATCTTTGAAAAGACTGCAGTATGAAAATACATCAAAAATGCAATTGTTTTGACAAAATTGATTCTACTTTAAAAATTATTTTATTTTTAATTACAAAAGTGACTAGATGTTGCAATTTCCTATAAAATGAGCTATTATACAGCTCTCTATGATTTTCCAGTGCCCAGCTAGTTGAGGAGAAAAATCAAGCGGAAAGAAAAAAATATCCCGTTTGTGGAGAATAACGTGGTTAAAGTCAATTTTCTTGATTTTCAAGCCAATATATTTTCTTTGTTATTCAAGCCAAAGAGTGATAAGTTTCCTTAATAGGGGTTTTGGACAAGGTGGTTCTAATGGTGTAATTTTTGTTTTGATCTGACTTTTTTCTCAGGAGTTAGGGGTTTTTATATTTCTTAACATTGGACGTGATCGTCTCTTACTAGGTTGCTAGCTACCGCTGCAACCCGGACTACCGCTGCAACCCGGATTGCTAGCTACCGCTGCAATCCGGATATTTCTTAACATTAGACGTGATCGTCTCTTACTTGGTTGTTAGCTACCGCTGCAACCGGATGAAAATCAAGAAAAGTGGCAGCTACTACAACATTCTGCCTAAACGGGATATTTTTTTTCTTTCTTTCTTGTTATCCAGAGATAGCTTTGCACTGGAACATCGTAGAAAGTTGTTCAATGGCTCATTTTAAAGGAAATTAATTGGGTTAAAAACTTTTTGTAACTAAAACAAATTATTTTAAAGTAGGATAAATTTTTCCACTAAAAACTATATTTTTGATGTCTTTCCGTACTGCTGTCTTTTTAAAGACATTTATTTAACACTTAAGTTACTATGGGTTACAGTTCGTTCCTTATTGTATTCTATTCAGGAGTTACTTTAGTTTTTACTATGGGGCTTGATCGTCTTTTACTAGGTTGCTAGCTACCGCTGCAACCCGGATTATATTTCTTAACATTGGACGTGATCGTCTCTTACTAGGTTGCTAGCTACCGCTGCAACCTGGATAATATTTATCATAAGCCATTCAGTTAGTATAGACTAAAGTTCGTTCTTTATTATAATACCGCTGCAACCCGGATTATTCCATTGATCATCTTTTATTGTAACTAGGTTTCAGCCATATCTACAGCCATCATACTGGTGGGAATTACATAATCCCTATTTATGTTTTAGTTAACATGGGCAAGGTGTCGTTCTTTATTGTAAAATTTGAATCTGAATCTATTTTCAGGAGTTATGGGTAACTTTAGTTTTCACTATGGGGCATGATCTTCTCTTACTAAGTTGCTAGCTACCACCGCAACCCAGATAACAAACAGGAAAAAGCTTATGGCTTTTTCTTATTTGGAATAGTAAGAGACGAACTCTAGAGGGTCAGACAGCTAACTTAGTCTAATATGGTTTGTTCTTTATTAGGTTTCAGCTATCTCTACAGCCATGATACCTATGAAAATTAAATAATTCCTATTTGTATTTCAGTTAACATGGGCTAGATGTCGTTCTTTATTATAAATATTCAGAAGAACTAAAAGAACTGTATAAAACAGAGTTAGAAATGCTTTTTCTTGAGTCGGTGTTCCAGGAATTTGTTCTAAATCATTAGTCTTACAAAGACATTTACTAATAACCCTAACAGGCTCGTTTTCGCCATAATTTAAAAACATTGCTTTTCCTTCGCTGTTGATAGTATGCTTGTATATATATTTTTATTGCTGCTACATAAACTGCAATTGCTCCTTCCAAAATTAATATACGAATTTTCAAAGAAGTACGCCTCCATATATTCACTGTGTTGTCGAACTTTTTCCATTGCATCTATAAACTGTTCCGCAGTTGCCAATCCATACCTTGGAAGCTTTTCGTTAAACTGACAACATTTCTTTTGGATATTACTATGAAGCTTTGCCAAAGAATTTCTAGCCAACTTTTCAACAGCATCCGCTCTTTCAAAGAGAATTTTAATCTGTAATTTTGAATACTTTTCGTGATCCCGATAAAACATGCGTAAAATGTTTCTCAATTTACAAAGATCAGCCTGCATTTTTGCCATCTTCTTGTATTTCTGAATCTAATTTTTCCCTTTGTCCTTATGCGTTCTTCGGTACAACCTCGCAGAGAATTTAATTTTTTCATTATAGCTTTTGTCACCCCAGTATCTACCCATCATTCTGGTAGCAACTTTTTTCTTATATATTTTTCGGTAATCTTCATCATTGTGATAACGCTCCTTGATCTTTTGTCTAGCCTGCTCAATTGTTGCTTCTCTATAAAGTTTATCATTTTGATAACACTCCTTGATCTTTTGTTTGGCTGTCTCAATTTTACTTCTCGATACACCTGGACGGTTGAATACCTTTGCTTTTGGTTTTTCTTATATTTGATGCGGTAATCTTCATCATTGTGATAACTCTCCTTGAACTTTTGTTTGGCTGTCTCAATTTTTGCATGTCTATAATCTTCATCATTGTGATAACACATCTTGCTGTTTTGTTTGATTACTTCTCGATATGCCTGGTCGGTTGAATACCTTTGCTTTTTTCTTTTCAAGATACTATCTCTGTTGTTTGTGTAGTACTGTTTTTTCAACTTGCGTGCAGCTTGCTTGATTTAAACCATTATGTAATTATGAATGATTAACAGTTCTGACGCTTCTTATATAGTAATTATGACGTCACGAAGTAATGATTTTATTTCATGATGACGTCATAGCGCAATGATATTATTTCATGACATCTTCAGAAACAACAATATAAGGTCGTGTTTTTCTATTCACGTCATAGCTCTAATATAAAACTATGACGACATTCAATATTTATCTAGTAGGGTTTCAGACAAGGTAATTCTAATGATGTACTTTTGTTTTGATTCGACTCTATTTTTAGGAATTTTGGGTTTTTATATTTCTTAGCATTGGACTGATCGTCTCTTACTAGATTGCTAGCTACTGCTGCAACCCAGATTCACATATATTATTATTTATGAGAGGCAGCATGGCCGAGTGGTCCAAGGCACTGGTGTTAGCCACCAGTCTCTTCGGAGGCGTGGGTTCAAATCTTACCGCTGGTATACGATTATGTTTGAAAGACTGCAGTGTGAAAAGACATCGAAAATGCAGTTTTTGGTGGAAAAATTTATTCTCTTTTAGAAATAATTTATTTTAGTTACAAAAGGTTTTTAACCCAATTAATTTCCTTTAAAATGAGCCATTGAACAACTCTCTATGATGTTCCAGTGCCAAGCTATCTCTGGAAACAAAGAAAAGAGAAAAAAAATATCCCGTTTAGGCAGAATGTTGTAATAGCTGCCACTTTTCTTGATTTTAAAGCCAATATATTTCCCTTGCTGTTCAAGTGAAGGGACAGAAATTTTACTATACAGGGGTTTCGGACAAGGCGGTTCTAATGGTGTACTTTTTGTTTTGATCTGACTCCTTTGTTAGGAGTTAGGGGTTTTTATATTTCTTAACATTGGACGTGATCGTCTCTTACTAGGTTGCTAGCTACCGCTGCAACCCGGATGTTATTATGACCACGAACTGTTTGATTTAATACTTAAGTTACAAAGGGTTCAGTTCGTCCCTTATTGTAAAACCACATCGATCCTTTATGTAATCTTTATTATAATTTTTAATATATTGACTTTACATATAACTGTACTACCCGATACTATAGTTAACTTGTCTATAAAATTTAGCACAGGCAAGAGGTCGTTTTTTATTATATTTTCATAAAGTGAAATTGTTACTCAAACATTCTAAATATTTTTACATTCTTATTGTAATTGGTATGGTGAAATAATAATATGCATATGGCTCTTAAATCATTCTTCTTTATGGCCCCATAGGGTCTAGTGGCTAGGATAGTTAACTGTCACTTAACAGGCCCGGGTTCGATTCCCGGCTTGGGAAAATTTTTAACTCTATAATCTTCGAACATCGAACCTTTTATAATTTATAATGATGTATAATATAAATACTGTAATCTTAACTATAGTGAAGTTGCCTATGCAAGTTAGTATAGGGAAGAGTTCGATCTTAATTATAATTTCTTTAAAATGAGCTATTGAACAACTCTCTACAATGTTCCAGTGCCAAGCTATCTGTAGAAAAGATAGAAAGAAGAAAGAAAAAAATATACCGTTTAGGCAGAAGGTTTTAGTAGCCACCACTTTTCTTGATTTTCAAGCCAATATATTTCCCTTGCTGTTCAAGCCAAGGGACAGAAAGTTTCCTATATAGGGGTTTCGAATAAGGTGGTTCTAATGGTTTGCTTTTCGTATTGATCGGACTTTTTTTAGGAGTTATGGGTTTTATATTTCTTAACATTAAATGTGATCGTCTCTTACTAGGTTGCTAGCTACCGCTGCAATTTGGAGGTTGCTAGATACCACTGCAACCCAGATTATTATGGGATACAGTTCGTTCCTTAGTGTAATCTTATTTTAATTACTAAGGGCCGGAAGTTTTTTCTTTACTGTAACTAATTGACAAACACCATTTATGATGAGCCATGTCAGTCCTTATTCTAATATTTTTTTTTTTAAATAAGGCAAAGTTTTCCAGGATCGTAACTTTGGATGAATATGAGTAAATTTGATAAAATTTTTATATTTAAAGTTCATTATATACAGTTCGTTACCACGAACTGTTTGATTATAATTAACCAGAACAATTCCTTATATAATTTTTTGTGCATTAACGAAATTATTATCATTTCTGGTATGTAACTTTTATGTGATGAGTCTTCGATAGCCTAATGGTAAGCATACACACTTGTGAGGTGGAAAAACGGGTTTCGATCCCCCGTCGGGGAGAATTTTTAATATGTTGAATTAAAAGTAATATCTTTTAAATTTAAAATTTAAAAAAGAAACTCGTTTTAGTTATATCCTAACTAAAATAATCAAGATAATATAAATGAGCCACAGGGTTCAGTTTCTCTGGGCTTGAGTTCGTTCTTTACTATGTTATTTCTAGCTTTTAGTCTCCTTATGGGTTTTTCTATTCATTCTTTACTTTAAACATATCGATCCTTTATGTAAAACCCGGAAAAACACAGTTATCCGAGGCAGCTGGGCCGAGCGGTCTAAGGCGTTGGTTTTAGCCACCAGTATCTCCCTAGGCGTGGGTATTTCAACGCTGCCAGTATTTGCCAACAGTGCCAGTATTTCATACCAAAGCAAACAAAGTACTAGTTTTAGTCTTAAATTATAATCTTATTATAGTTACTATGGGCTGAAGTTCGTTCTTTACTGTAATTTTCCAGTGCCCAGCTAGCTGAGCAGAAGAAAAAGCGGAAAGAAAAAAATATCCCGTTTGTGGAGAATAACGTGGTAAAAGTCAATTTTCTTGATTTTCAAGCCAATATATTTTCTTTGTTATTCAAGCCAAAGGGCGGTAAGTTTTCCATTATAGGGGTTTCGGACAAGGCGGTTCTAATGGTGTACTTTTTGTTTTGATCTGACTCTTTTTTTAGGAGCTACGGGTTTTTATATTTCTTGACATTTGTGGAGAATAGTCTCTTACTAGGTTGCTAGCTACCGCTGCAACCCGGATATAATTACAAACAGGAAAAAGCCTACGGTTTTTTCTTCTTTGAAATAGTAAGAGACGAACCTCAAACAATCAAGTAGCTAACTAATTCCAATGCATGCAATTGTTTTTTATTCCAGTGATAGTCTTTTAATGTAAAACCTATACTATAATTAAGTGGCATATAAAATTTAGTATAGGCAAGAGCTCGTTCTTAATTATAAAAATTAGCATAGACAAGAGGTCGTTCTTTACTATAATTTTGCAAAATAGATTCTATTTCAAAAACTATTTCATTTTTATTAAAAAAGGCACTAGATGTGCAATTTCCTTTGAATTTAACTGTTATACAGCTCTGAAGGATTTTCCAGTGCCCAGCTAGCATAGGAAGAAAAAAAGGAAAGAAAAAAAGATGCCGTATGTAGAGAATATCATGGTTTCAGCCACTTTTCTTTATTTTCAAGCCAATATATTTTCCTTGTTGTTCAACCCTAGGGACGGTAAGTATCATTCCTTCATGCACACTTTACTAACCTATACTCTAGTGAAGTGGCCTATAAAATTTAGTATGGGCAAGAGGTCATTCTTTATTATAATTTGTTTTAATTACAAATGGTTTTTAACCCATTAATTTCCTTCAAAATGAGCCATTGAACAACTCTCTACAATGTTGCAGTGCCATGCTATCTGTTGAATTACTAACCTATTCTACAATTAAGTTGCGTATAAAATTTAGTATAGGTAAGAGGTCGTTCTTTATTATAAAACAAACAGGAAAAACCTACGGCTTTTTCTTCGTTGAAATAGTAAGAGACGAACCTACAATAGCTGAACTAAGTCCAATGTATGCAATGGTTTGTCATTCCAATGCTCGTCTTTTAATGTAAAATTATTCCAATGATCGTCTTTTAATGTAATTTTCAAACCAAATTAGTCACTATGGCCTAGAATTCGTTCTTAACAATAATGAACAACATCAGTCCTTTATGTAATCTTCATCATTGTGATAACGCTCCTTGATCTTTTGTCTAGCCTGCTCAATTGTTGCTTCTCTATAAAGTTTATCATTTTGATAACGCTCCTTGATGTTTTGTTTGGCTGTCTCAATTTTCGCATGTCTATAATCTTCATCATTGTGATAACGCTCCTTGAACTTTTGTTTGGCTGTCTCAATTTTTGCATGTCTATAATCTTCATCATTGTGGTAACACATCTTGCTGTTTTGTTTTGCAATCTCAATTATTACTTCTCGATACGCCCGGTCGGTTGAATACCTTTACTTTTTTCTTTTCGAGATACTATCTCTGTTTTTTTTTGTAGTACTGTTTTTTTTAACTTGCGTGTAGCTTGCTTTGATCTAGCCATTATGTATTCATGAATGAGACCATTTACAGTTTTGACGTTTCTTATATAGTAATAATTTCCTTTAAAATGAGCCATTGAACAACTCTCTACGATGTTCCAGTCCCAAGCTATCTGTTATATTACTAACCTATACTATAATTAAGTGGTGTATAAAATTTAGTATAGGCAAAAGGTCGTTCTTTATTATAACAATTTCCAATCAAATGAGCCCTTTCTGAACTTTCTACGACAAAACTTTCTATAAAAACCTCATATGCCCCCAGGGCATAAGCTACAACCCTTGCCCTGAGAGCTCTGAGGGGTTATCATCCTCAAAGACCTAATTTCCAGAGCTTTCAAATACGTTGAAAAAAATGGCTATCATAAAATTTTAATTGTATGTGTTTGTGGAAATGGTGGGCGTGAGAGGGGGTTAGTTACCCTCTAATCATTTTCAACTAGTAAAAAGGGCAATAGCCATTTGAATTTCCAATCGAATGAGCCCTTTTTGAAGTTTCAACGAAAACGCTTTCTATAAAAACCTTATATACCCCCAGGGAATAGCTTACAACCCTTGTTCTAAGGGCTATGGTGGGGGGGGGCGTCATCCTTAAAGACTTAATTTCCAAAACTTTCAACTACGTCGAACAAAATGGCTATCTAAAAATTGTGATTGGATCTGTTTGGGGAAAAGGTGGGCGTGAGAGGGGGGTTAGGTGCCCTCCAATCATTTTCGACTATTAAAAAGGGCACTAGCCCTATGAATTTCCAATTAAATGAGCCCCTTTTCAAGTTTCTACGATAAAGCTTTCGATTAAAACCTTATACACCCCCAGGGCATAACTTATGACCCTTGCCCTGAAGACTGTGGGGGAGTGTCCTGCTCCAATATATAATTTCCATAACTTGCAACTGCGTGGAACGAAATGGCTATATCAAAATGTTGATTGGATGTGTTTGGATAAATGTGTGTTAAAGCTTCTAATTTATTCAATTTGGAATTTAGTAAAATATATTAAGACGCAAATACATAGATTAAAAATACCACTTTTTATTAAGATAAGGAATATATCCTGCCAAGTTTCTGCTTAACGGAAAATTGAGAAATCACCACTTCCTAGCTATTGCGTCGGTTGGGTAAAGGAAGGTGTGGTTGATAAAAATGTATAAAAGATACATTTTATGGGTTGGGGTAGACTGATACTAACTTTATGCCGGACTGACCTCTGGTCCGTTGTTTTTAGAAATACTTTGGAATCTTGTCGAATCATTGTAAGTGTCTAAGTATCTTATTATATATTCTTGTAGTTTTCCGAGACTTGTGGTCTATTTGGCACAGCCAGTCCCAGTAGAAAATACATATCTATTATTGTTATATGTTAATTGAATAAAGTATTGCATTATAGCCAACCTCTCTACGATCTACCTTTAGCCCCTCGAACATACCCAGCTGGTACGCCTCATTAGTTCGGTCATAGCCTAGGGCACGCTACCAAAGTTTAATTACCTTAGGACCAGAGTTTACCTCCCCTATAAAGGGAGAAATAAAGGCATCTACGACTACACCACTCAAATACCATAAATACACCTCACCAAAACTGGTGACAGCGGTGGGATGTATTATACAGCCTTAGTCTTTTTTTGGAAATCAAATTTTTCGTAACATCCTTTTGGATCCATTTTTTCAATCATTTTTTGACGCATTTTTGGAAAGTAACAAATTTTGAAGCCACTTCAAATGTATCCTGATACTAACATCTCATACCATCAGAAACCAAACCATACCTGATCAACTGATATGTTGGAAATTGTATGCAGTATTACACACTTTGCTAACAGTTCATCGTAAAGTGAGATAAAAATCAGAATTTAATTTAGGCCTAGAGAATATGCTAAATAGCCAAATGGCTTATATTATTGAAATATGTGAAAATGCTTTGTGCTGGAAAAATATGTGAAAATTTAAAAACCAAAAATGTTATGTGTAATTTATCCAAGGCATTTCTAAAACCAAAAATGAACGGTAAATCAACCACATCACACAGACAAATTAAATTGTAATGGGAATTAAATTTAAACTCAAATAATTTATAAACATTTTGAATATAACAAAATCTAATTTAAGCAGAATCACTAATATAATGCTTAAGCCGCTTGGGGTCAAGCTAAAACAGAAGATGCATATGAAAAGGGTAAAAGAGTATTTTTCAGTCCTAGAGACAGAGAAAAAGAGAAACAAGGATGAATTTCAAATTGAAATCCTTCGACAAAAAAAAGAACATGGCCTATATTGGACCAGAAATATGAGCATAAGGAAACCCATTGAGGGTATATGTACATAATGACCCAAAGATGGCAGCATAATAGCTGTAAACAAAATTAAGTTGTTTTTAAAAGTAAAGTATTGAGATTTGTGGGCAACTCTTCTTTAAATGGGAAGTTTTGTGGTAAAGCTTCTAATTCAGTCAGTTTGAAATTTAGTAAAAATATATTAAGACGCAAATACATAGTTTAGAAATACCACTTTTTATAAAGATAAGGAATATATCCTGCCAAGTTTCTGCTTAACGAGAAATCGAGAAATCACCACTTCCTAGCTATTGCGTCGGTTGGGTAAAGGAAGGTGTGGTTGATAAAAATGTATAAAATACTAACTTTACTAACTTTACTAACGATACTAACTTTATGCCGGACTGACCTCTGGTCCGTTGTTTTTAGAAATACCTTGGAATCTTGTCGAATCATTGTAAGTGTCTAAGTATCTTGTTATATATTATTGTAGTTTTCCGAGACTTGTGGTCTATTTGGGACAGCCAGTCCCAGTAGAAAATATATATCTATTATTATTATATGTTAATTGAATAAAAGTAATGCATTATACCCAAACTCTCTACGATCTACCTTTAGCCCCTCGAACATACCCAGCTGGTACGCCTCATTAGTTCGGTCATAGCCTAAGGCACGCTACCAAAGTTTAATTACCTTAGGGCCAGAGTTTACCTCCCCTATAAAGGGAGAAATAAAGGCATCTACGACTACACCACTCAAATACCATAAATACACCTCACAACAAATGGTGGGCGTGGAAGGGGTATTAGTTGTCTTCCAATCACTTTCAACCATTAAAAAGGGCACTAGCCATTTCAATTTCTAATCGAATAAGCCCTTTTTGAAGTTTTTACGACGAAGTTTTCTATAAAAACCTTAAATGTCCCCTGGGCATAACTTACAACCCTTGCCCTGAGGGCTGTGAGGGGGTAAGGGGGGGGGGTCATCCTCAAAGACCTAATTTCCAGAACTTTCAACTACGTTTAACAAAATGGATATCTCCAAATTTTTGATTGGATATGTTTGGGGAAAAGGGGGCGTGAGAAGGGGGTTAATTGCCCTCCGATCACTTTCGACTATTACAAAGGGCACTAGCCCTTTGAATTTCCAAACGAATGACCCCTTTTGAAGTTTCTACGACAACTCCTTCGATACGAAGTGCCCTGGTATAGAAAAAAAATAATAAATAACACATTGTGCCAACATCGTTATTTACTTAGGCAGCGCTATGGCACTGCCTATGATTACAAACAGGAAAAAGCCTACGGCTTTTTCTTCTTTGGAGTAATAAAAGATGAACCTAAGTAGCCCTAGATCTAGTAATTTCCTTTAAAATTAGCCATTGAACAACTCTCTACGATGTTCCAGTGCCAAGTTATCTGTGGAAAAAAAAAGAAAAAAAATGCCGTTGAGGCAGAATGCTGTAGTAGCTTCCACTTTTCTTGATTTTCAAGCCAAGCTGTTTGATAATATAAAGCAATCGAACAGTTCGTGGTAACGAACTGTATAGTAATTATATCGTCTCTTAGTAGATTGCTTGCTACCGCTGCAACCCGGATTACTATACAGTTCATTACCCCGAACTGTTTGATTGCTTCAAAAGTCAAATATCTTTGAAAAGACTGCAGTATGAAAAGACATCAGAAATGTTTTTTGTAAAAAGGTATATTTAAACAAAAAACAATATTTTTTTATTAAAGAAGGCACTAGAACTTTTAATTTCCGTTTGAATGAGCCCTCTTGCAACATTCTAGGACCACTGGGTCGATGCAATCACCCCTGGTGAAAAAAAAACAAATAAACACTCATCCGTGATCTTTCTTCTGGCAAAAAAATATAAAATTCCACAATTTTGCAGATAAAAGCTTGAAACCTCTACAGTAAGGTTCTCTGATACGCTGAATCTGATGGTGTGATTTTCATTAAGATTCTATGACTTTAGGGGTTGTTTTCCTCTTTTTTTCCAAAATAAGGCAGATTTTCTCAGGCTCCTGCCTTTTGATGGGTAAAAATAAACTTGATGAAACTTACATATTTAATAAAAGCATAAGAACCTTATTCTTTTGATGTATCTATTGGTATCAAAATTCTGTTTTTTAGAGTTTCGATTACTATTGAGACGAGTCGCTCTTACTTGTTATACAAGATTCTAATTTACAGTATCGATCCTTTATGTAAGGGAAATTCCACATTTTTGTAGATAGGAGCTTGAAACCTTTACAGTAGGGTTCTCTGATACGCTGAATATGATGGTGTGATTTTCATTAAGGTTCTATAACTTTTAGAGGGTCTTTCCCTCTTTTTTCGAAAATCAGCCAAATTTTTTCAGGCGCCTAACTTTTGATAGGTAGGATTAAACTTGATGAAACTTATATATTTGAAATCAGAATTAAAATCTGATTCTTTTGATGTATCTATTGGTATCAAAATTCCGTTTTTTACAGTTTCGGTTACCATTGAGCCGGGTCGCTCCTTACTTACAGTTCGTTACCACGAACTGTTTGATCTGGTTTGAATTAAAAATGTAAATTATTGTTCAGACACCATAAATATTTTTGCACTATGCAGTTAAATAAAATTATTTTATTTAAAATTTTCAGGAATTATTCTAGTTTCAGTTGACAAGTAGGATTTTTTTTTTCAAGGAATCGAGCAGCTAACTAAGTCCAATATATGCAATGGTATTTTCTTCGGATGATCGTCTTTTAATTAGGTTTCTAGCTACCGCTGCAATCATGAACTATTTCAAAAAGTATTTTATTTGTAATTACAGGAGGAACTAGATGTAGCAAGTTACTATTGAGACGAGTCGCTCTTACTATACATAGAACTAAACGAACTGTTTAAAACACAGTTAGAAATGCTTTTTTCTTGAGTCGGTGTTCCAGGAATTTGTTCTAAATCATTAGTCTTACAAACACATTTACTAATAACCCTAACAGGCTCGTTTTCGCCATAATTGAAAAACATTGCTTTTCCTTCGCTGTTGATAGGTATGCTTGTATATATATTTTTATTGCTGCTACATAAACTGCAATTGCTCCTTCCAAAATTAATATACGAATTTTCTAAGAAGTACGCCTCCGTATATTCACTGTGTTGTCGAACATTTTCCATTGCATCTATAAACTGTTCCGCAGTTGCCAATCCATACCTTGGAAGCTTTTCGTTAAACTGACAACATTTCTTTTGGATATTGCCATGAAGCTTTGCCAAAGCATTTCTAGCCGACTTTTCAACAGCATCCGCTCTTTCAAAGAGAATTTTAATCTGTAATTTCGAATACTTTTCGTGATCCCGATAAAACATGCGTAAAATGTTTCTCAATTTACAAAGATCAGCCTGCATTTTTGCCATCTTCTTGTATTTCTGAATGTAATTTTTCCCTTTGTCCTTATGCGTTCTTCGGTACAACCTCGCAGAGAATTTAATTTTTTCATTATAGCTTTTGTCACCCCAGTATCTACCCATTATTCTGGTAGCAACTTTTTTCTTATGTTTGTTTCGGTAATCTATATCGTTATCATACCGTTCCTTGCTCTTTTGTTTCGCTGTCTCAATTTTCCCTTCTCGATACCCCTGATCCGTAAGATACCTCTGTTTTGCTCTGTCATATTTCATTTTCTTAAATCCTGGATCACAAGACATCTTAGTAGCAATCCTTACGCGTGCTCGAGCTTTATTGCGTTTGGTGGCATTTTTATCTCTTTTAAATAAACTTTTCTTATATTTCAGGATGTTAGCTTTATTTTTTGTGTAGTAAAGTTTTCTATTAGTAGAAATTTGGATTGTTCTATTTTGATATTGTTTTTGGTTATTCTTTCTTTTTTTCCACTCGCGTGAGACCATATTTTTTCAAGATTTAAAATTATTAAGCACACAAAATCCCGTGTCGAGTATCTAAAACCTAGCATAAAACAAAACTAATTTTAAAATTTTCAGGTATTTATCTTGTTTGAATTACAAAATTAGTATTATTGGTTAGACACCATAAATATTTTTGCAGTTTAAATAATAAGTTTAGTGATTCTGGACTGAAAACTAAAATAATTGCAATTATGAGACAATAATATGGAGATATGTACTTTACGGGTTACAGGATACAATAATAAATTTGAACTGAGATGAAAAAAAAATTTCTTCCAGGAGACAAAAGCAAAACTAATTTTAGAATTTTCATGTATTTTTGTTGTTTAAATTAAAAAATTACTATTACTGATTAGGCATCATAAATATTTTTGCAGTTTACATAATAATTTTAGCGATTAAGCCAAAAAAGAAAATTTTGGTTCCAGGAGTTTTGGTTACTATTGAGACAAGTAGCTATTATTACTATAGAGTTCATTACATGGACTGTTTTTATTGCTTCAAAATTCAAATATCTTTGAAAAGACTGCAGTATGAAAATACATCAAAAATGCAATTTTTTGACAAAATTGATTCTACTTTAAAAAGTATTTTATTTTTAAATACAAAAGTGACTAGATGTTGCAATTTCCTTTAAAATGAGCTATTATACAGCTCTCTATGATTTTCCAGTGCCCAGCTAGCTGAGCAGAAAGAAAAAGCGGAAAGAAAAAAATATCCCGTTTGTGGAGAATAACGTGGTAAAAGTCAATTTTCTTGATTTTCAAGCCAATATATTTTCTTTGTTATTCAAGCCAAAGGGCGGTAAGTTTCCTATATAGAGGATTCGGACAAGGCGGTTCTAATGGTGTACTTTTTGTTTTGATCTGACTCTTTTTTAGGAGTTGGGGGGTTTTATATTTCTTGACATTGGAGGTGATCGTCTCTTGCTAGGTTGCTAGCTACCGCTGCAACCCGGATTTTGTTTTGATCTGACTCCTTTTTTAGGAACTATGGGTTTTTATATTTCTTAACATTGGACGTGATCGTCTCTTACTAGGTTGCTAGCTATCGCTGCAACCCGGAAAAAAAACACATTGTGCCCACATCGTTCTTTACTCAGGCAGTGCTAGCGCGCTGCCTATGATAATAAACTGATTACACACAGGAAAAAGCCTACGGCTTTTTCTTCTTTTAAATAGTAAGAGACGAGTCTCAAATAATCAAGTAGCTAGCTAATTCCAAAGGTATGCAATTTTTGTTATTCCAATGATCGTTTTTTATTGTAACTAGGTTTCAGCCATCTCTACAGCCATGATACTATTGGAAATTACATAATCCCTATTTATGTTTTAGTTAACATGGGCAAGGTGTCGTTCTTTATTGTATTTATTGTAAAACCCGGAAAACAGGAAAATATTACAAACAGGAAAAAGCCTACGACTTTTTCTTCTTTGATATAGTAAGAGACGAACCTCAAACGATCAAGTAGCTAACTAAGTCCAATGCATGCAATAACTTTTTATTCTAATGATCATCTTTTAATGTAACATATCAGTTATTATGGGAGAGAGATCGTCCTTTACTGTAAACTAATGGTGTTTTTTTTGTTTTGATCTGACTTTTTTTTCAGGAATTTTGGGTTACTTTAGTATTTACTATGGGGCGTGATCGTCTCTTACTAGGTTGCTAGCTACCGCTGCAACTCGGATAAAATTTTATAATAATTTTATATTCGTTCTTTATTCTAATCATATATAGTATCGATCCTAGAAGTATTACTATGGTATACAGTTCGTTCCTTAATGTAGTACTGCTGCAACCCAAATTCACATATATATTTATTTATGAGAGGCAGCCTGGCCGAGTGGTCCAAGACACTGGTGTTAGCCACCAGTCTCTTCGGAGGCGTGGGTTCAAATCTTACCGCTGGTATACGATTATGTTTGAAAGACTGCAGTGTGAAAAGACATCAAAAATGCAGTTTTTGGTGGAAAAATTTATTCTCTTTTAGAAATAATTTATTTTAGTTACTATAGATTTTTAACCCAATTAATTTCCTTTAAAATGAGCTATTGAACAACCCTCTACGATGTTCCAGTGCCAAGCTATCTGTGGAAAAGAAAAAAAAAGAAAAGAGAAAAAAATATCCCGTTTGGGGAGAATAACGTGGTTAAAGTCAATTTTCTTGATTTTCAAGCCAATATATTTCCCTTGCTGTTCAAGCCAAGGGACAGAAAGTTTCCTATACAGGGGTTTCAGACAAGGCGGTTCTAATGGTGTACTTTTTGTTTTGATCTGACTCCTTTGTTAGGAACTATGGGTTTTTATATTTCTTAACATTGGACGTGATCGTCTCTTACTAGGTTGCTAGCTACCGCTGCAACCCGGAAAGAAAAAAAAAATATCCCTTTTAGGCAGAATGTTGTAGTAGCTGCCACTTTTCTTGATTTTCAAGCCAATATATTTCCCTTGCTGTTCAAGCCATGGGACAGAAAGTTTACTATACAGGGGTTTCGGACAAGGCGGTTCTAATGGTGTACTTTTTGTTTTGATCTGACTCCTTTGTTAGGAACTATGGGTTTTTATATTTCTTAACATTGGACTCTTACTAGGTTGCTAGCTACCGCTGCAACCCGGATACCACTGCAACCCGGAAAATTCCAGTTAACATTGGCTAGATGTCGTTCTTTACTACAATCCTTTTTTAGGAACTATGGGTTTTTATATTTCTTAACATTGGACTTGATCGTCTCTTACTAGGTTGCTAGCTACCGCTGCAACCCGGATATCATTACAAACAGGAAAAAGCCTACGGCTTTTTCTTCTTTGAAATAGTAAGAGACGAACCTCAAGTAACTACCCCTGGAACCACCATTTATCAGTTACTATGGATGAGAGATCGTTCTTTACTGTATTTTATTTTTAATTACAAAAGTGAATAGATGTTGCAATTTCCTTTAAAATGAGCCATTATACAGCTCTCTATGATTTTCCAGTGCCCAGCTAGTTGAGGAGGAAAATCAAGCGGAAAGAAAAAGATATCCCGTTTGTGGAGAATAACTTGGTTAAAGTCAATTTTCTTGATTTTCAAGCCAATATATTTTCTTTGTTATTCAAGCCAAAGAGTGATAAGTTTCCTTAATAGGGTTTTGGACAAGGTGGTTCTAAAGGTGTAACTTTTGTTTTGATCTGACTCTTTTCTCAGGAGTTAGGGGTTTTTATATTTCTTAACATTGGACGTGATCGTCTCTTACTAGGTTGCTAGCTACCGCTGCAACCCGGATTGCTAGCTACCGCTGCAACCCGAAAAATACGATGAAATAATAATATGCATATGGTTCTTAAATCATGCTGTTTTATAGTCCCATATGGTGTAGCGGATAGGATAGCTGGCTTTGATCTAGAAGGCCCGGGTTCGATTCCCGGTATTGGAAAATTTTTAACTCTATAATCTTCAAACATTAGAAGCTCTAAACCTTTTATAATTTATAATGAACCACATCGATCCTTTATGTAATGTAACTACACCTGGAACCACCATATATCAGTTAGTATGGGAGAGAGATCGTTCTTTATTACTGTAAATGCCCAGCTAGCTGAGGAGAAAGAAAAAGCTTTCAGTTAACATGGGCTAGGTGTCGTTCTTTATTGTACTACAGTATAACGAATGCCCATGCTTTCTTGTGTCCCTGTAATTGATTTCACAATAATCCAAGCCGCCAAGGTAGAAATTAACCACTTTGTCAGTTGAAAATTTTAATGCTATATTATTTTCAAGGATATCAAAAAGAATTTGACATAATTCAATATCCGTCGGATAGAGCTTGCAGATATCAGGGTGACATTGCCAAGTAACCTGCTGCCCAGTTTTTGGTTTTGAATGTTTACTCAGATTGTTATAGGTGACTTCAGCCATCATAATTTCCTTGTCAGATCTAGTTTTAGAGCATTTTTCAATAGTTGTCTCGTACTTTTCAGGATAGTTTGTTCTACTACACAGAGAATTTTTTGCCAAATATTCAGTAGAACTAAAAGAACTGTTTAAAATACAGTTAGAAATGCTTTTTTCTTGAGTCGGTGTTCCAGGAATTTGTTCTAAATCATTAGTCTTTCAAACACATTTACTAATAACCCTAACAGGCTCGTTTTCGCCATAATTGAAAAACATTGCTTTTCCTTCGCTGTTGATAGGTATGCTTGTATATATATTTTTATTGCTGCTACATAAACTGCAATTGCTCCTTCCAAAATTAATATACGAATTTTCTAAGAAGTACGCCTCCGTATATTCACTGTGTTGTCGAACATTTTCCATTGCATCTATAAACTGTTCCGCAGTTGCCAATCCATACCTTGGAAGCTTTTCGTTAAACTGACAACATTTCTTTTGGATATTACTATGAAGCTTTGCCAAAGAATTTCTAGCCGACTTTTCAACAGCATCCGCTCTTTCAAAGAGAATTTTAATCTGTAATTTTGAATACTTTTCGTGATCCCGATAAAACATGCGTAAAATGTTTCTCAATTTACAAAGATCAGCCTGCATTTTTGCCATCTTCTTGTATTTCTGAATGTAATTTTCCCCTTTGTCCTTATGCGTTCTTCGGTACAACCTCGCAGAGAATTTAATTTTTTTCATTATAGCTTTTGTCACTCCAGTATCTACCCATTATTCTGGTAGCAACTTTTTTCTTATGTTTGTTTCGGTAATCTTCATCATTATCATACCGTTCCTTGCTCTTTTGTCTAGCCTGCTCAATTGTTGCTTCTCTATAAAGTTTATCATTGTGATTACGCTCCTTGATCTTTTGTCCAGCCTGCTCAATTGTTGCTTCTCTATAAAGTTTATCATTGTGATAACGCTCCTTGATCTTTTGTCTAGCCTGATCAATTCTTGCTTCTCTGTAATCTTTATCATTATCATACCGTTCCTTGCTCTTTTGTCTAGCCTGTTCAATTGTTGCTTCTCTGTAATCTTCATCATTACCATACCGTTCCTTGATCTTTTGTTTGGCTGTCTCAATTTTTGCATGTCTATAATCTTCATCATTGTGATAACACATCTTGCTGTTTTGTTTTGCTCTCTCAATTATTACTTCTCGATACGCCTGGTCGGTTGAATACCTTTGCTTTTTTCTTTTCAAGTTACTATCTCTGTTGTTTGTGTAGTACTGTTTTTTCAACTTGCGTATAGCTTGTTTTGATCTAACCATTATCTAATCAAGAATGAGAGAATTTACATCTTTGTCGTTCTTAAGTAGTAATTATGACGTCACGGCGTAATGATTTTATTGACGTCATGGCGCAATGGTATTATTTCATGACGTCTTCAGAAACAACAATATATTTTCGTGTTTTTCTATTCACGTCATAGCTCTAATATAAAACTATGATGCCATTCATTATTTATCTAGTAGGGTTTCAGACAAGGTAGTTCTAATGATATAGTTTTGTTTTGATCTGACTCTATTTTTAGGAGTTTTGGGTTTTTATATTTCTTAGCATTAGACTGATCGTCTCTTACTAGGTTGCTAGCTACTGCTGCAACCCAAATTCACATATATATATTTATGAGAGGCAGCCTGGCCGAGTGGTCCAAGGCACTGGTGTTAGCCACCAGTCTCTTCGGAGGCGTGGGTTCAAATCTTACCGCTGGTATGCGATTATGTTTGAAAGACTGCAGTGTGAAAAGACATCGAAAATGCAGTATTTGGTGGAAAAATTTATTCTCTTTTAGAAATAATTTATTTTAGTTACTATAGATTTTTAACCCAATTAATTTCCTTTAAAATGAGCTATTGAACAACCCTCTACGATGTTCCAGTGCCAAGCTATCTCTGGACACAAAAGCAAAAAAGAAAAAAAAAAGAAAAAAAAATCCCGTTTAGGCAGAATGTTGTAGTAGCTGCCACCTTTCTTGATTTTCAAGCCAATATATTTCCCTTGCTGTTCAAGCCAAGGGACAGAAAGTTTTCTATACAGGGGTTTCGGACAAGGCGGTTCTAATGGTGTACTTTTTGTTTTGATCTGACTCCTCTGTTAGGAACTATGGGTTTTTATATTTTTAACATTGGACGTGATCGTCTCTTACTAGGTTTCTAGCTACCGCTGCAACCCGAATCGTCTCTTACTAGGTTGCTAGCTACCGCTGCAACCCGGATAATTAGGAGTTAGGGGTTTTTATATTTCTTAGCATTGGACGTGATCGTCTCTTACTAGGTTGCTAGCTACCGCTGCAACCCGGACTAGGTTGTTAGCTACCGCTGCAACCCGGATAATTGACAAACACTATTTATGATGAGGTATATTCGTCCTTTATGTAACTACACCTGGAATTACCATATATCAGTTAGTATGGGAGAGAGATCGTTCTTTACTGTACGTCTCTTACTAGGTTGCTAGCTACCGCTGCAACCTGGATTACTAGCAAACAGGAAAAACCCTACGGCTTTTTCTTCTTTGAAATAGTAACAGACGAACCTACAATAGCTGAACTAAGTCAAATGTATGCAATGGTTTGTTATTCAAATGATCGTCTTTTAATGTAAATTTATTCCAATGATCGTCTTTTAATGTAATCTCTTTTGATCAATATTGAGCGACTCATAATCATTTTTCAACCATTCTTCGGTGTCACCATTTAAAATCTGTTTGTTTGTGTCTAACAAATCCTCCATAGCATCTGCTGCTCTGTCAATGACTCCTCCCTGAATTGCATTTTCTGGGTCATCTTCAATGTTTTCATCAATATTTTCTGCCTTCAGAATTTCTTTTGCACGTTCTCGGACCCTTTCTTCAATTCTATATCGCTTTTCCTCTTAACAACAAATTTTTCATGGTAAGCTACCATGTCGGGATAGTTTACACTTTCAACACAGTAGTTTCGTAGTTGCTATTTCCACTGACTACTAGTTCATTTTCATTTCTCCAAGGTTTAAACAATTTTAAAAGATCTCCATAATAAGCATTTTTCTTCTCGTCAGTTTCAAATGGGTTTACCTTTCTGTGCTGTATGATATACGGTTTAAAAGCCTTTTTCTGAGGTAGAAGGACCCGTCAGTTAACATCATATTATCATCAGTACCATTACGCTCCCGTTCATACCAAGACAATAACTGAAAAAGACTGATATTTTCCATATGTTCCGGTCTTTTAGGGTAGATATCAATAACCCAGTGGGCAATGTACAAATCACTACTCTGTGGATCGTTTTTAGCAAGCTTTTCAAGCTCCTCATACCTTCTCAGTGTCCTCTTCACCTCGCTCTTTTTCGCAAGGTCAATATATCTAAATTGCCTAGAAATACTATACAATTTAGTACCAAGAAGCCTATCAGCAGCTTCAACTGCTCCAACTTGACGGGTTTTTATGGACTTCAACAAGTAGGACATAGTTCGTTGACCAAGACTTTTGCATGCATTATTTACTTCCTCCCACATTGCTTCTATTTCGACACTCTCTGCTTTTGTCATGTAATCGGTAATGTAATACGGTAATTTAGAGCCCAAATGGCCAATATATTGAACATCAATGTTTGCTTGATTAGCAATAAGTAACGCAGGAGAATAGTCATTTATATAACGCTCGTCATCTCTTCGAAGCAGATGATATATTCTTTTTCTTGGCTTTTTACGGTTTGTACCATGAGCCAAGCAGTCAAGGATGTCATATAATTCTGTTCGTTCCTTTGTAGGACGAGGAAAGCCAAACTTACAATACGTAACCCATCTTCCTCTTTTTCTCTTATACTTTCTTTGACAGTATGTATTACAGCGGTGCACTTGATGGTCTTTGACCAGTTTGTGAAGAGTTGGACTAGTCAATCTATTTGGTATTTCACAAGTTATAATACTATCCGGGTTGCAGCGGTAGCTAGCAACCTAGTAAGAGACGATCACCTCCAATGTAAGAAATATAAAAACCCGTAGCTCCTAAAAAAAGAGTCAGATCAAAACAAAAAGTACACCATTAGAACCGCCTTGTCCGAATCCTCTATAAAGGAAACTTACCTCCCTTTGGCTTGAATAACAAAGAAAATATATTGGCTTGAAAATCAAGAAAATTGACTTTTACCACGTTATTCTCCCCAAACGGGATATTTTTTTCTTTCCGCTTTTTCTTTCTGCTCAGCTAGCTGGGCACTGGAAAATCATAGAGAGCTGTATAATAGCTCATTTTAAAGGAAATTGCAACATCTAGTGCCTTTTGTATTTAAAAATAAAATACTTTTTAAAGTAGAATCAATTTTGTCAAAAAAATTGCATTTTTGATGTATTTTCATACTGCAGTCTTTTCAAAGATATTTGAATTTTGAAGCAATAAAACAGTTCATGGTAATGAACTCTATAGTAATAATAGCTACTTGTCTCAATAGTAACCGAAACTCCTGGAACCAAAATTTCTTTTTTGGCTTAATCGCTAAAATTATTATGTAAACTGCAAAAATATTTATGATGCCTAATCAGTAATAGTAATTTTTTAATTTAAACAACAAAAATACATGAAAATTCTAAAATTAGTTTTGCTTTTTGTCTCCTGGAAGAAATTTTTTTTTCATCTCAGTTCAAATTTATTATTGTATCCTGTAACCCGTAAAGTACATATCTCCATATTATTGTCTCATAATTGCAATTATTTTAGTTTTCAGTCCAGAATCACTAAACTTATTATTTAAACTGCAAAAATATTTATGGTGTCTAACCAATAATACTAATTTTGTAATTCAAACAAGATAAATACCTGAAAATTTTAAAATTAGTTTTGTTTTATGCTAGGTTTTAGATACTCGACACGGGATTTTGTGTGCTTAATAATTTTAAATCTTGAAAAAATATGGTCTCACTTGAAAGGAAAAAAAGAAAGAATAACCAAAAACAATATCAAAATAGAACAATCCAAATTTCTACTAATAGAAAACTTTACTACACAAAAAATAAAGCTAACATCCTGAAATATAAGAAAAGTTTATTTAAAAGAGATAAAAATGCCACCAAACGCAATAAAGCTCGAGCACGCGTAAGGATTGCTACTAAGATGTCTTGTGATCCAGGATTTAAGAAAATGAAATATGACAGAGCAAAACAGAGGTATCTTACGGATCAGGGGTATCGAGAAGGGAAAATTGAGACAGCGAAACAAAAGAGCAAGGAACGGTATGATAACGATATAGATTACCGAAACAAACATAAGAAAAAAGTTGCTACCAGAATAATGGGTAGATACTGGGGTGACAAAAGCTATAATGAAAAAATTAAATTCTCTGCGAGGTTGTACCGAAGAACGCATAAGGACAAAGGGAAAAATTACATTCAGAAATACAAGAAGATGGCAAAAATGCAGGCTGATCTTTGTAAATTGAGAAACATTTTACGCATGTTTTATCGGGATCACGAAAAGTATTCGAAATTACAGATTAAAATTCTCTTTGAAAGAGCGGATGCTGTTGAAAAGTCGGCTAGAAATGCTTTGGCAAAGCTTCATGGCAATATCCAAAAGAAATGTTGTCATTACATTAAAGAACGAACTGTAGTCCATATTACAGTATAGAATAATAAGTTTGTATTTAAATTTTTTTTTAGGGTCTTAGTAAATAAGACCCCCAGACGATCCTGGGGGTCTTCATTCAGCATTGTTACATTAAAGGACGAACTATAGCCCATAGTAACTGGTATCCGGGTTGCGGTGGTAGCGAGCAACCTAGTAAGAGATGATCCGGCCCCATAGTAAGAAATGAAATAGATACATTAAAAAACGATCATTGGAATAAAAACCATTGCATACATTGGACTTAGTTAGCTACTTGATTGTTTGAGGTTCGTCTCTTACTATTTCAAAGAAGAAAAAGCCGTAGGCTTTTTCCTGTTTGTAATCAGGTTTACATTCTATATATCTGGGTTGTACTGAAAAAGATCCAGGTTGTAGCGGTAGTTTATAGTAAATTACATTAAATCCGGGTTGCAGCGGTAGCTAGCAACCTAGTAATAGACGATCTCGTCCAATGTTAAGAAATATAAAAACCCATAGTTCCTAAAAAAGGAGTCAGATCAAAACAAAAAGTACACCATTAGAACCGCCTTGTCCGAAACCCCTGTATAGGAAACTTTCTGTCCCTTGGCTTGAACAGCAAGGGAAATATATTGGCTTGAAAATCAAGAAAATTGACTTTAACCACGTTATTCTCCCCAAACGGGATATTTTTTTCTCTTTCTTTTTTTCTTTTCCACAGATAGCTTGGCACTGGAACATCGTAGAGGGTCATTACGCTGTGACGTCATAATTACTATATAAGAAGCGTCAGAACTGTAAATGTTCACATTCATAATTACATAATGGTTTCAATCAAGCAAGCTGCACGCAAATTGAAAAAACAGTACTACACAAACAACAGAGATAGTATCTTGAAAATAAAAAAGCAAAGGTATTCAACCGACCAGGCGTATCGAGAAGTAATCAAACAAAACAGCAAGATGTGTTATCACAATGATGAAGATTATAGACATGCAAAAATTGAGACAGCCAACAGAAGTTCAAGGAGAGTTAACACAATGATGAAGATTACCACATCAAATATAAGAAAAACCAAAAGCAAAGGTATTCAACTGTCCAGGTGTATCGAGAAGTAATCCGGGTTGCAGCGGTAGCTAGCAACCTAGTAAGATTTACAGTAAAGAACGATCTCTCTCCATCGGGGTTGCAGCGGTAGCTAGCAACCTAGTAAGAGACGATCACGTCCAATGTTAAGAAATATAAAACCCATAGTTCCTAAAAAAGGAGTCAGATCAAAACAAAAAGTACACCATTAGAACCGCCTTGTCCGAAACCTCTATAAAGGAAACTTACCGCCCTTTGGCTTGAACAGCAAGGGAAATATATTGGCTTGAAAATCAAGCAAATTGACTTTTACCACGTTATTCTTCTCAAACGAGATATTTTTTTCTTTTTTTTTTCTTTTGTATCCAGAGATAGCTTGGCACTGGAACATCGTAGAGGGTTGTTCAATAGCTCATTTTAAAGGAAATTAATTGGGTTAAAAACCTTTTGTAACTAAAATAAATTATTTCTAAAAGAGAATAAATTTTTCCAATAAAAACTGTATTTTTGATGCAGTGACGTCATAATTACTATATCCGGGTTGCAGCGGTAGCTAGCAACCTAGTAAGAGACGATCACCTCCAATGTTAAGAAATATAAAAACCCGTAGCTCCTAAAAAAGAGTCAGATCAAAACAAAAAGTACACCATTAGAACCGCCTTGTCCGAATCCTCTATAAAGGAAACTTACCTCCCTTTGGCTTGAATAACAAAGAAAATATATTGGCTTGAAAATCAAGAAAATTGACTTTTACCACGTATTCTCCCCAAACGGGATATTTTTTTCTTTCCGCTTTTTCTTTCTGCTCAGCTAGCTGGGCACTGGAAAATCATAGAGAGCTGTATAATAGCTCATTTTAAAGGAAATTGCAACATCTAGGCCTTTTGTATTTAAAAATAAAATACTTTTTAAAGTAGAATCAATTTTGTCAAAAAAATTGCATTTTTGATGTATTTTCATACTGCAGTCTTTTCAAAGATATTTGAATTTTGAAGCAATAAAACAGTTCATGGTAATGAACTCTATAGTAATAATAGCTACTTGTCTCAATAGTAACCGAAACTCCTGGAACCAAAATTTTCTTTTTTGGCTAATCGCTAAAATTATTATGTAAACTGCAAAAATATTTATGATGCCTAATCAGTAATAGTAATTTTTTAATTTAAACAACAAAAATACATGAAAATTCTAAAATTAGTTTTGCTTTTTGTCTCCTGGAAGAAATTTTTACAATAAAGAACGACACCTAGCCCATGTTAACTGAAACATAAATAGGGATTATGTAATTTCCATCAGTATCATGGCTGTAGAGATGGCTGAAACCTAGTAAAGAACAAACCATTACAGTAAAGAACATTTCATGTTAAATATTGATCAATGATGCCATAATCCGGGGAACATTACAATAAGGACCAAAGTCTATCTAATAGTAACTGAAGCAACATAACATTAAAAATGATGATTGGAATAAAAAACCATTGCATACATTGGACTTAGTTAGTATATTAAAAGACGATCATTGGAATACCAAACCATTGCATACATTGGACTTAGTTAGGTACTTGATTGTTTGAGGTTCATTTCTTACTACTTCAAAGAAGAAAAAGCCTTTAAGAAAAAGTACGCCCCATCAGATGTAATTAGGCACTCCAAAAGTACCTAACCTTGTTTTACAAACATAAATAGGATAATCATTGATGCCATAATCATAGTTTGTAGCCAGGTCGTCTCTTGCTATTCCAAAGAAGAAAAAGCCGTAGGCTTTTTCCTGTTTGTAATCATATAGTAAAGAATGATAAGATGCCTATGGTTTAATAAACGGTTATATAAAGTTACATTAAAAGACGATCACTTATTACATAAAGGCTCGATCATCGAATTTAAGCTGAAAATAAGTAAAGGACAATTATGCCTCCATATATTCACAGTGATGTATAAGATTTCCCATTACATCTGTAAACTGTTCCACAGTTGCCGGTCCATACCTTGGAAACTTTTCACTAAACATGCAACATTTCTTTTGGATATTACTATGAAGTTTTGCGAAAGCATCTCTAGCTGACTTTTCAACAATTTACATTAAGGAACGAACTGTAGCCCATAGTAACTGAAGTAATAAAATGAATCATTATATTCATTATTATTTAATTATATTCCTTAAGAAATCATCATAATCCGGGTTGCAGCGCTAGCTAGCAAACCTAGTAAGAGACGATCACGTCCAATGTTAAGAAATGTAAAACCCATAGTTCCTAAAAAAGGAGTCAGATCAAAACAAAAAGTACACCATTAGAACCGCCTTGTCCGAAACCCCTGTATAGGAAACTTTCTGTCATTTGGCTTGAACAGCAAGGGAAATATATTGGCTTGAAAATCAAGAAAAGTGGCAGCTACTACAACATTCTGCCTAAACGGATATTTTTTTCTTTCTTGTTATTCAGAGATAGCTTTGCACTGGAACATCGTAGAAAGTTGTTCAATGGCTCATTTTAAAGGAAATTAATTGGGTTAAAAACCTTTTTTAACTAAAACAAATTAAACAGGATAAATTTTTCCACTAAAAACTGTATTTTTGATGTCTTTCCATACTGCTGTCTTTTCAAAGACATTTTATTTTTTTTTGAAGCAATCAAACAGTTCGTGGTAAGGTTGTATTTTAAACTTTATATTCCATAGATAGCTTAGCACTGGAACATCGTAGAGATTTGTTCAATGGATCATTTTAAATTATAATAAAGAACGAATATTTTACCGATTATCTACTAATAACCATATATGACGTAATAAGTGACATGACGTAATATCTAAAACCTATTGTGTACTAATAACCATATATGACTTAATTAGCGACGTGACGTAAAAATTGAAAAAATTAATTTTTATTATATTTTCGTTTTTAGTTCAGAATCGCTAAAGTTATAAACTGCAAAAATATTTATGGTGTCTGAACAATAGTTTTAATCTTTTCTTGATTTTCAAGCCAATATATTTCCCTTGGTGTTCAAGCCAAATGACAGAAAGTTTCTAATACAGGGGTTTCGGACCCGAAACCCCTAAACGGGATATTTTTTTCTTTCTTGCTATCCAGAGATAGCTTTGCACTGGAACATCGTAGAAAGTTGATCAATGGCTCATTTTAAAGGAAATTAATTGGGTTAAAAACATTTTGTAACTTATAATAAAGAACGAATATTTTACCGATTATCTACTAATAACCATATATGACGTAATAAGTGCCATGACGTAATATCTAAAACCTATTGTGTACTAATAACCATATATGACTTAATTAGCGACGTGACGTAAAAATTGAAAAAATTAATTTTTATTTTATTTTCGTTTTTAGTTCAGAATCGCTAAAGTTATAAACTGCAAAAATATTTATGGTGTCTGAACAATAGTTTTAATCTTTTCTTGATTTTCAAGCCATATATTTCCCTTGCTGTTCAAGCCAAATGACAGAAAGTTTCCAATACAGGGGTTTCGGACCCGAAACCCCTAAACGGGATATTTTTTTCTTTCTTGCTATCCAGAGATAGCTTTGCACTGGAACATCGTAGAAAGTTGTTCAATGGCTCATTTTAAAGGATTAAAATTAAAGAACGAAGTGTAGCCCATAGTAACTAGAGTACTAAAAGGAATCAATATATAGTTTCCGGGTTGCAGCGGTAGCTAGTCCGGATTGCAGCTGTAGCTAGCAACCTAGTAAGAGACGATCACTTCCAATGTTAATCCGGGTTGCAGCGGTAGCTAGCAACCTAGTAAGAGACGATCACGTCCAATGTTAAGAAATATAAAAACCCATAGTTCCTAACAAAGGAGTCAGATCAAACAAAAAGTACACCATTAGAACCGCCTTGTCCGAAACCCCTGCATAGGAAACTTTCTGTCCCTTGGCTTGAACAGCAAGGGAAATATATTGGCTTGAAAATCAAGAAATTGACTTTAACCACGTTATTCTCCCCAAACGGGATATTTTTTTCTTTTTTCTTTTTTTTTTCTTTTCCACAGATAGCTTGGCACTGGAACATGGTAGAGAGTTGTTCAATGGCTCATTTTAAAGCAAATTAACGGGGTTAAAAATCTATAGTAACTAAAATAAATTATTTCTAAAAGAGAATAAATTTTTCCACCAAAAACTGCATTTTTGATGTCTTTTCACACTGCAGTCTTTTCAAACATTATAATAAAGATCGAACTCTTCCCTATACTAACTTGCATACGCAACTTCACTATAGTTAAGATTACAGTGTTTATATTTTTACATTAAAAGACAATCACTGATCCGGGTTGCAGCGGTAGCTAGCAACCTAGTAAGAGACGATCATCCGGGTTGCAGCGGTAGCTAGCAACCTAGTAAGAGACGATCACTTCCAATGTTAATTATAATAAAGAACGACCTCTTGCCTATACTAAATTTTATACTCCACTTAATTATATTATAGGTTAGTAATTACACAGATAGCTTGGCACTGGAACATGGTAGAGAGTACAGTAAAGAACCAACTTCAGCCCATAATAAAATAAAATAAGATTATAATTTATGACTCAAAGAAGTAGTTTTTTTTACTTTGGTCTAAAATACTGTCAGCGGTGGGATTCGAACCCATTACATAAAGGAATGCTTTTTTTAAAGACTTATTTAGTCCAAAAAGTTTGTTTGATTAATTTCAAACAATAGGCTGTAAGAAAAATGTGGTTCAATACCGCTCTCTAGGGCTATAATGAAAGAAAGGTTGAGATGGATAGGATACGTTTTGCGGATGAAGGATGACAGATTGCCGAAGGTTGTTCTTTTCAGCCAACCGTCTAGGGCTAAACGGAAAGCGGGTCATCCTCAACTGGGGCGGGAGGACGTCATTAAGAAAGATTTAAAGGAAATGGGAACTTCGTGGGATGGCGTAAAATGGGAGGCTTTGAATATATTGGGATGTTATAATAAAGAACGACCTCTTGCCTATACTAGATTGTAATTTTAGTATAGTCCGGGTTGCAGCGGTAGCTAGCAACCTAGTAAGAGACGATCACCTCCAATGTTAAGAAATATAAAAACCCGTAGCTCCTAAAAAAAGAGTCAGATCAAAACAAAAAGTACACCATTAGAACCGCCTTGTCCGAATCCTCTATAAGGAAACTTACCTCCCTTTGGCTTGAATAACAAAGAAAATATATTGGCTTGAAAATCAAGAAAATTGACTTTTACCACGTTATTCTCCCAAACGGGATATTTTTTTCTTTCCGCTTTTTCTTTCTGCTCAGCTAGCTGGGCACTGGAAAATCATAGAGAGCTGTATAATAGCTCATTTTAAAGGAAATTGCAACATCTAGTGCCTTTTGTATTTAAAAATAAAATACTTTTTAAAGTAGAATCAATTTTGTCAAAAAAATTGCATTTTTGATGTATTTTCATACTGCAGTCTTTTCAAAGATATTTGAATTTTGAAGCAATAAAACAGTTCATGGTAATGAACTCTATAGTAATAATAGCTACTTGTCTCAATAGTAACCGAAACTCCTGGAACCAAAATTTTCTTTTTTTGGCTTAATCGCTAAAATTATTATGTAAACTGCAAAAATATTTATGATGCCTAATCAGTAATAGTAATTTTTTAATTTAAACAACAAAAATACATGAAAATTCTAAAATTAGTTTTGCTTTTTGTCTCCTGGAAGAAATTTTTTTTTCATCTCAGTTCAAATTTATTATTGTATCCTGTAACCCGTAAAGTACATATCTCCATATTATTGTCTCATAATTGCAATTATTTTAGTTTTTCAGTCCAGAATCACTAAACTTATTATTTAAACTGCAAAAATATTTATGGTGTCTAACCAATAATACTAATTTTGTAATTCAAAACAAGATAAATACCTGAAAATTTTAAAATTAGTTTTGTTTTATGCTAGGTTTTAGATACTCGACACGGGATTTTGTGTGCTTAATAATTTTAAATCTTGAAAAAATATGGTCTCACTTGAAAGGAAAAAAAGAAAGAATAACCAAAAAACAATATCAAAATAGAACAATCCAAATTTCTACTAATAGAAAACTTTACTACACAAAAAATAAAGCTAACATCCTGAAATATAAGAAAAGTTTATTTAAAAGAGATAAAAATGCCACCAAACGCAATAAAGCTCGAGCACGCGTAAGGATTGCTACTAAGATGTCTTGTGATCCAGGATTTAAGAAAATGAAATATGACAGAGCAAAACAGAGTATCTTACGGATCAGGGGTATCGAGAAGGGAAAATTGAGACAGCGAAACAAAAGAGCAAGGAACGGTATGATAACGATATAGATTACCGAAACAAACATAAGAAAAAAAGTTGCTACCAGAATAATGGGTAGATACTGGGGTGACAAAAGCTATAATGAAAAAATTAAATTCTCTGCGAGGTTGTACCGAAGAACGCATAAGGACATTACATTAAAGGACGATCATTTGAATAACAGACCATTGCATACATTAGACTTTGTTTACATCCGGGTTGCAGCGGTAGCTAGCAACCTAGTAAGAGACGATCACGTCCCAATGTTAAGAAATATAAAAACCCGTAGTTCCTAACAGAGGAGTCAGATCAAAACAAAAAGTACACCATTAGAACCGCCTTGTCCAAATCCTCCATAAAGGAAACTTACCGCCCTTTGGCTTGGATAACAAAGAAAATATATTGGCTTGAAAATCAAGAAAATAGACTTTTACCACGTTATTCTCCCCAACGGGATATTTTTTTCTTTTTTTTTTTCTTTGTTACATTAAGAGACGATCATTGGAATAACAAACTATTGCATAATTTGGACTTAGTTAGCTACTTGATTGTTTGAGGTGCGTCTCTTACTATTTCAAAGAAGAAAAAGCCGTAGGCTTTTTCCTGTTTGTAATCATACAGCATAGAATCTGGGTTGCAGCGGTAGCTAGCAACCTAGTAAGAGACGATCAGTCCAATGTTACGAAATCCGGTTTGCATTGGTAGTTTACAGTAAGAACGATCTCTCACCCTTAGTAACTGATATATGGTGATTCCAGGGGTATTTACATTAAAAGACGTTATCCGGGTTGCAGCGGTAGCTAGCAACCTAGTAAGAGACGATCACCTCCAATGTTAAGAAATATAAAAACCCGTAGCTCCTAAAAAAAGAGTCAGATCAAAACAAAAAGTACACCATTAGAACCGCCTTGTCCAAATCCTCCATAAAGGAAACTTACCGCCCTTTGGCTTGAATAACAAAGAAAATATATTGGCTTGAAAATCAAGAAAATAGACTTTTACCACGTTATTCTCCCCAAACGGGATATTTTTTTCTTTTTTTTTTCTTTTGTATCCAGAGATAGCTTGGCACTGGAACATCGTAGAGGGTTGTTCAATAGCTCATTTTAAAGGAAATTAATTGGGTTAAAAACCTTTTGTAACTAAAATAAATTATTTCTAAAAGAGAATAAATTTTTCCAATAAAACTGTATTTTGATGCAGTGACGTCATAATTACTATATAAGAAACGTCAAAACTGTAAATGGTCTCATTCATGAATACATAATGGTTAGATCAAATACAATAAAGAACGACACCTAGCCCATGTTAACTGAAACATAAATAGGGATTATTTTATTTCCATCAGTGTCATGGCTGTAGAGATGGCTGAAACCTAGTAAAGAACAATTATAATAAAGGACGAACCTCTTGCCTATACTAAATTTTATACACCACTTAATTATAGTATAGGTTAGTAATTCAACAGATAGCTTACATTAAAGGACGAACTATAGCCCATAGTAACTGGAATACGGGTTGCAATATTAGCTTGCAACCTATCCGGGTTGAGGCGGTAGCTAGCAACATAGTAAGAGATGATCACGCCCCATAGTAAAAAATTAAATAGTTACATTGAAAGACGATCATTGGAATAAAAAAAGTATTGTATGCATTGGAATAAGTAACAGTAGAGTTGTTCAATGGCTCATTTTAAAGAAATTAATGGGGTTAAAATACAGTAAGAACGATCTCTGGCTTATAATAACTGATATATTGTGGTTGCACGGGTAGCTGTATCCGGGTTGCAGCGGTAGCTAGCAACCGATTAAGAGACGATCACGTCCAATGTTAAGAAATATAAAAACCCATAAGTCCTTAAAATTAAGTCAGATCAAAACAAAAAGTATGCCATTAGAACTGCCTTGTCCAAAACCCTTATATAGGAAACTTTCTGTCGTTTGACTTTAACAGTAAGGGAATATATTGGCTTGAAAATCAAGAAAAGTGAGAGCTAATACAGCATTCTGCCCAAACGGCATATTTTTTCTTTCCACAGATAGCTTGGAACTTCTCTAGATAGCTTGGAAATCTCTAGATCTAATGCCATTTGTAATTAATTTTTTTTAAACAGAAAGATCTTTACGAAAAACTTCATTTTTTATGTACAATATGACAAATGACTCCAAAGTCGTTTCCGGGTTGCAGCGGTAGCTAGCAACCTAGTAAGAGACGATCACCTCCAATGTTAAGAAATATAAAAACCCGTAGCTCCTAAAAAAAGAGTCAGATCAAAACAAAAAGTACACCATTAGAACCGCCTTGTCCAAATCCTCCATAAAGGAAACTTACCGCCCTTTGGCTTGAATAACAAAGAAAATATATTGGCTTGAAAATCAAGAAAATAGACTTTTACCACGTTATTCTCCCCAAACGGGATATTTTTTTCTTTTTTTTTTCTTTTCCACAGATAGCTTGGCACTGGAACATCGTAGAGGGTTGTTCAATAGCTCATTTTAAAGGAAATTAATTGGGTTAAAAACCTTTTGTAACTAAAATAAATTATTTCTAAAATTACAATAAAGAACGACACTTAGCCCATGTTAACTGAAACATAAATAGGGATTATGCAATTTTTATAATAAAGATCGAACTCTTTTATAATAAGGAACGACCTCTTGCCTATACTAAATTTTATACGCCACTTAATTATAGTATAGGTTAGTAATTCAATAGATAGCTTGGTACTGGAACATCGTAGAGAGTTGTTCAATAGCTCATTTTAAAGAAAATTAATGGGGTTAAAAACTTCTTGTAATTAAAACAAATTATTTTTATTATTACATAAAGGACCGATATAGTTCATCATAAATGGTGTTTGTCAATACGGTTTTTTTTTATAATTATCCATTTTTATATAAATGCAGTAATTTTTGGGGGGGCTGTAACATAAAATTCATTTGTTAACTGAAACTAGAATAATCCTGAAAATTTTAAATAAAATAATTTTATTTAACAGCAAACTGTAAAATTATTTATGATGTCTGAGCAGTAAATTTAATTTTTTAATTCAAATTAGAATCATAGGCAACGCAACAGCGCTGCCTAAGTAAAGAACAATGTTTGCACAATGTATTATTTTTTTTTATTTTTTTTGGTTTCATGTTAATTATAATAAATTATAATAAAGAACGAACCCTCGCTTATACTAACTCAAATCTTTAATATATTCCGGGGTGCAATGGTAGTCACATTAAAGACAATCGTTGGAATAACAAACAATTGCAGACATTGGACTTAGTGAGCTGCCTAATTTTTTAAGAGTCGTCTCTATCCGGGTTGCAGCGGTAGCTAGCAACCTAGTAAGAGACGATCACGTCCAATGTTAAGAAATATAAAAACCCGTAGTTCCTAACAAAGGAGTCAGATCAAAACAAAAAGTACACCATTAGAACCGCCTTGTCCAAATCCTCCATAAAGGAAACTTACCGCCCTTTGGCTTGGATAACAAAGAAAATATATTGGCTTGAAAATCAAGAAAATAGACTTTTACCACGTTATTCTCCCCAAACGGGATATTTTTTTCTTTTTTTTTTCTTTGTTTCCAGATATAATAAAGATCGAACTCTTCCCTATACTAACTTGCATACGCAACTTCACTATAGTTAAGATTACAGTATTTATATTATACATCATTATAGATTATAAAAGGTTCAAATGTTCGAAGATTATAGAGTTAAAAATTTTTCCACACCGGGAATCGAACCCGAGCCTGTTAAGTGAAAGCTAACTATCCTAGCCACTAGACCATATGGAACCATAAAGAAGTATGATTTAAGAGCCATATGCATATTATTATTTCACCATACCAATTATAATAAGGCCAAAACAAAATCGTCGACTTGTCCGGGTTGCAGCGGTAGCTAGCAACCTAGTAAGAGACGATCACGTCCAATGTTAAGAAATATAAAAACCCATAGCTCCTAACAAAGGAGTCAGATCAAAACAAAAAGTACACCATTAGAATCGCCTTGTCCGAAACCCCTGTATAGGAAACTTTCTGTCCCTTGGCTTGAACAGCAAGGGAAATATATTGGCTTGAAAATCGAGAAAATTGACTTTTACCACGTTATTCTCCCAAACGAGATATTTTTTTCTTTTTTTTTTCTTTTTTGTATCCAGAGATAGCTTGGCACTGGAACATCGTAGAGGGTTGTTCAATAGCTCATTTTAAAGGAAATTAATTGGGTTAAAAACCTTTTGTAACTAAAATAAATTATTTCTAAAAGAGAATAAATTTTTCCAATAAAAACTGTATTTTTGATGCAGTGACGTCATAATTACTATATAAGAAACGTCAAAACTGTAAATGGTCTCATTCATGAATACATAATGGTTAGATCAAAGCAAGCTACACACAAGTTAAAAAATCGTTATAATAAAGAACGAATATTATTCGTTATTCGAATATGACGTCATAGTCGTTGGATGAAGTTAGTATTACATAAGGGCTCGATCATCGAATTTAAGCTGAAACTAAGTAAAGGACAATTATGCCTCCATATATTCACAGTGATGTATAATATTTCCCACTACATCTGTAAACTGTTCCACAGCTGCCGGTCCATACCTTGGAAGCTTTTCACTAAACATGCAAAATTTCTTTTGGATATTACTATGATCCGGGTTGCAGCGGTAGCTAGCAACCTAGTAAGAGACGATCACGTCCAATGTTAAGAAATATAAAAACCCATAACTCCTAAAAAAAGAGTCAGATCAAAACAAAAAAAAAACCATTAGAACCGCCTTGTCCGAAACCCCTGTATAGTAAACTTTCTGTCCCTTGGCTTGAACAGCAAGGGAAATGTATTGGCTTGAAAATCAAGAAAAGTGGCAGCTACTACAACATTCTGCCTAAACGGGATATTTTTTTTTTTTTTTCTTTCTTTTCCACAGATAGCTTGGCACTGGAACATCGTAGAGAGTTGTTCAATGGCTCATTTTAAAGGAAATTAATTGGGTTAAAAATCTGTAGTAACTAAAATAAATTATTTCTAAAAGAGAATAAATTTTTCCACCAAAAACTGCATTTTTGATGTCTTTTCACACTGCAGTCTTTCAAACATAATCGTATACCAGCGGTAAGATTTGAACCCACGCCTCCGAAGAGACTGGTGGCTAACACCAGTGCTTGGACCACTCGGCCAGGCTGCCTCTCATAAATAAATATATATGTGAATTTGGGTTGCAGCAGTAGCTAGCAACCTAGTAAGAGACGATCAGTCCAATGCTAAGAAATATAAAAACACAAAACTCCTAAAAATAGAGTCAGATCAAAACAAAAGTACATCATTAGAACTACCTTGTCTGAAACCCTACTAGATAAATAATGAATGTCATCATAGTTTTATATTAGAGCTATGACGTGAATAGAAAAACACGAAATTTATATTGTTGTATCTGAAGACGTCATGAAATAATACCATTGCACCATGACGTCATGAAATAAAATCATTACGCCGTGACGTCCATAATTACTATATAAGAAACGTCAAAACTGTAAATGGTCTCATTTACAAATGGTCACTGATAATGGTTAGATCAAAGCAAGCTATACGCAAGTTAAAAAAAAACAGTACTATACAAACAACAGAGATAGTATCTTAACAGTAAGAACAAAAACTGGTTATTGCAAAATCGGACTTATTTCAACAACCAAATATCTTTGAAAAGTGCAGTACGAAAAGATATTAAATTGCTTAAACAACAAAAACTGCTAATTGCAAAATTATTTAGTACGGGATTGACAACAATTCAAAAAGATTAAAAAAGAAAATCAAAGGTTTTAAGCTTAGCTATTTTTCTTTCTTCATTTTGGATTTTCATTACTTCACACAGTTTGCCAATACCATTTGCTATATGGTCTGTATTCATATATCTAGGATAAAAATTAAACTGCACAGGATTGCGATTTTTCATTGTTGGAAAAGTCCATTGGTTTTATTACCGATGCCTTCACACCAGTAACTTAGTTCGTGGACAAACTCATTTAATATCATTTGATATAGTTACCCCAAAGTGGCTTGAACTCGTGTCTTCCGAATTTGAAAGAGAACCCATGCCACCTGGATACGATAACCAATAATACACGATGTATTATTGAACATATGATTAACGAGGAGCAATCTACATATCAAGGTGGCAGCAGTAGCTGCAACCAAGTAATGAGTGAACCACAGCCCAGAGTAACAAAATTGAAAAACTACTTTTTGAGAAAAAATTACCATTTGACATTAATTCAGGAATAGTAACTTTTACTTATATTTTTTATTGATATTAATCTTAAGAGTAAAGAACAAAAGCTGGTAATTGCAAAAATTGGACTTATTTCAACCATCAAATTTCTTTGAAAAGTGCATTACGAAAAGATATTAAATTGCTTAAAGAACAAAAACTGGTAATTGCAAATATATTTTAATACGGGATTTACAACAATTCAAAAAGCTTAAGAAAGAAAATCAAAGGTTTTAAGCTTAGCTATTTTTCTTTCTTCTTCATTTCGGATTTTCATTACTTCAGACAATTTGCCAATGCAATTTGCTATCAACAGGTGAAAAACTGCTTTTTGAGAAAAAATTAGCATTTGATTTAACATCATATGATATAGTTACCGCAAAGTGGCTTGAACTCGTGTCTTTCGAATTTGAAAGAGAACCCATGCTACTTGGATACGATAACCAATAACACACGATGTACTATTCAGCATATGATTACCAAGGAGCAATCTACATATCAAGGTGGCAGCAGTAGCTGCAACCAAGTGATGAGTGAACCACAGCCCAAAGTAACAAAAAGTGAAAAACTGCTTTTGAGAAAAAAATTACCATTTGACATTAATTCAGGAATAGTAACTCTTACTTATATTTCTATTGCTATTAATCTTAAGAGTAAAGAACAAAAACCGATAATTGCAAAAATCAGACTTACTTCAACAATCAAATATGTTTGAAAAGTTCATTACGAAAAGATATTAAATTGCTTAAAGAACAAAAACTGGTAATTACAAAAATATTTTAATACGGGATTTACAACAATTCAAAAAGCTTAAGAAAGAAAACCAAAGGTTTTAAGCTTAGCTATTTTCCTTTGTTCTTCATGTCGGATTTTCGTTACTTCAGACAATTTGCCAATGCCCTTCGCTATCAAAAAGTGAAAAACTACTTTTTGAGATAAAAAGCCCATGGTAAAAAAAAAGTGAAAAACTTTTTTTTGAGAAAAAATTGCCATTTGAGATTGATTCAGGAATGGTAAATTTTACTTATATTTCTATTGCTTTAATATTAAGAGTAAAGAACCAAAAACTGATAATTGCAAAAATCAGACTTACTTCAACAATCAAATATCTTTGAAAAGTGCATTACGATATTTTGGTAATTGCAAAAATCAGCCTTATTTCAACCATCAAATATATTTGAAAAGTGCCGCACGAAAATATATTAAATTGCTTAATTAACAAAAACTGGTAATTGCAAAATTAATTTATTGGACATTGATTCAGGAATGGTAACTTTTACCTGTAACTATAGTTACCGCAAAGTGGCTTGAACTCGTGTCTATCGAATTTAAAAGAAAACCCATGCCACCTGGATACGATAACCGATTACACCAGATGTATTATTGAATATATGATTAACGAAAAGCAATATACATATCATGGTAGTAGCAGTAGCTACAACCAAGTAATGAGCGAACCAAAGCCCATAGTAACAAAAAGTGAAAAACTGCCTTAAAAAAAAATAATTGCCATTTGACATTGATTCAGGAATGGTAACTTTTACTGATATTTTTATTACTATTAATCTTAACAGTAAAGAACAAAAACTGGTAATTGCAAAATCGGACTTATTTCAACAACCAAATATCTTGAAAAGTTCATTACGAAAAGATATTAAATTGCTTAAACAACAAAAACTGGTTATTGCAAAATTATTTTTGTACGGGATTTACAACAATTCAAAAAGATTAAAAAAGAAAATCAAAGGTTTTAAGCTTAGCTATTTTTCTTTCTTCTTCATTTTGGATTTTCATTACCTCAGACAGTTTGCCAATACCATTTGCTATTACCATTTGGAATGCCATTTGGTTTTCAGGTGTGCACAGGTCTAAGGTGGGTTCAAAGATAATATAGCATTCACGAATATGGATGGACGGCTGATTTTCCTTTCAAAATCGTTTAGCGGAAAAACTATCACATATAACGCATATATCACATTTTAACACTATCCCATATATCACATTTTAACATATTAATTTAAAATGAGCCCCGTTTACTTATCACAATGGATTATTATTCCGAAATCCTGTCCATACATAAGAAGGGTGTTTTAGATCTCAATTAAATTTGATATGGAGTGGTAGCAAGGATTCTAGGTAGGGTCTTTAGAGGATTAACTGAAAACTATATACATTTTGAACAATGTGCTTTTATTTTTCTAAGCACCAACGAAAAATAAAAAAATAAACCACTAAAATGATCAAGATAACCGGAAAGAACTAATGAAAGTAAAGTTAATATTTAATATATAATGATATTAATTTTTAGGAACTCAGCAATTCAAGATTTTATTTTAATATAATTTTCATTTTTGTTTGTCAGTGTTGTATATATAAAAGGAAATATTTGTAATATAATTCGTTTTCAGTAACTCGCAAATGACGCAATAGGCTTTAAACGGGGAAGGGGGCAGTAGCCAAACTCCTATTTATAGTAATTTTTGCTAGTTGTCAGTTTGACTTGAATATTAAATTTAATTTTTGCTCGTTCTGAGATTTATTTATTCATCTATAATAATACCTGCTATTTCTGTGTTTGCTGCGATCGTTCATTTATTTTCTGTTCCTTTTGGGCACAGTTTATATAATTAGCAGTATGATCTTTCCCTATCTCACCCATTATAAAAACCCGGACCGAGGTGCGAGTGCTCCAGAGAACGCATAAACATAAGCGACATTAGATCTTTTCACGGGTAGACAAAGTATAATCACCTACGGAACAAGTACTGACAAAACCACTTGGGCGGCTCACCAATAAGTGGACAATAAGTGCACAAATAAGTGGGAGGAGCTTTTTGTTCGCACCGAGAATGAAGAGCCAGAAATAATCTGCGGTAAACTTACTGCTAATTATATAAACTGTGCTTTTGGGTTTCGTTTTTTCTTTAGTAGTAATTTTCTGGTTGTTTTGAGTTTGAATTATTGTAGGAACTTATTTCTTCTGGTTTTTGGTCGTTTTGAGTTTTAATTATTGTAAGAATTTATTTCTGTTGGTCTTTAAGTTTAATTTGTCTCTTTACTTTTATTTGTAATTTTTTTTTCGGAAATTACAAAAAAAAATAATTTCTGTTCTTTTTTGATTGCCAGCGTTTCGTTATTGGTTAGTATAATGGATATTTCTCCAGTTTCTCAAGACTTCTGCGTAAGACTTGAAATGTCCGATTCTAATTTATTAGTTATAATTAGTGTCTTTTGATTTATTTAGCATCCCCCTCAACACTCCCCTGAAAGTTTCAACTAAATGTCATTGGCCGTTCATGAGATATTGGGGATACACCCCTTTGACAACGGGGACCCATGTCTTTTGATCGAGTTCATCATCCCCATCAATATTCTCTGAAAGTTTCAGCTTAATAGTTAACTATTCCTGAGAAATTGAATACGCCATTTTAACAAGCTGCAAATAGTACATACATAATAAATTTTGATTTAGTTCAACATCCTCAGAAAATTTTAACTCAATACCATTAGCCGGTCCAGAGATTTTGCAGCTACGCCCGAGGTCGTGGGATGCATATAGGTGTATTTTGATGAAGTTTAACATCTCCCTAAACATTCTCTGAAAGTTTCAACTTAATAACCTTAACTGTTCCTGAGATATTACAGACATACCATTTTGACAACCAAGATGCACATGGTGTCTTTGATTTAGTTCAACATCCCAAACGATATTTTCCGAAAGTTTCGACTTGATAATCTTAGCCGTTCCTGACATATAGTAGCTACGCCCATTGACAATCGGGATGCACCCACTGTCTGTAACTCCAGTATCCCCTCAACATTCTCTAAATATTTCAACTTGATACTTTTCTCCGACTGTTTTTGAAAAATTGAGGATATGCCATTTTAACAATGTAGATGCATATACCGTCTTTTGATCTTGCTTAAACACCCCCCTTAGCACTCCATTAAAGTTTCAATTTAACATTTTTGGCCGTTCCTGAGATCAATATTTATACGTTCTTTTGACAAATTGGGTGAGAGAGAGAGAGAGAAGGATTTATTGACAATACTTATAAACAAAAACTTATTGCTACTTTACCTAAAAGGCAAAGCTTGTCCTTGGGAGAGGTAGAGAAAATTAAATGCTTAAAACAAAAGAAACACTTGGCCACCGACACCACTAATATCATCACACTAAACAATAAATACAAAATAATATCATATATTATATTTTTCCTCCGGGAACATCATATCAACAAAACCCCCACAATAAATAATTCAATTAATTAAAACTCATAATCAGCAAAAAGCAATTCCTTAATGGGTTTTCTAAATATATGGGGGTCTCCAATAATCTTAATATCACTAGTTAAACTATCTTATTTCCATGTACCTCTAAAAAACAAAAACATGAACGGGAAGAAATACCTCTAGGTACATAAAAGTCAACTCTACCGTGAGAATGAACAGTGGGCCGAATGGACAATAAATCACCAAAACAACGAGGCTGATTATCCTGAAACTCCTGGCGCACCTAGTGTCTTTTGATTTAGGGCAACATCCTCCTGAAAATTCCCTAAGATTTTCAATTTAATGACCTTTGTCCCTCGGGAGATATTGCAGATAATCCCTTTTCACAACTTTGATGCACTATGCCATTTTGATAAGCAGGATGCAGTTAACTCTTTTGATTTATTGCAATACATCTGCTTGTAATAGTATAAGTTGTAGCAGTATTTATAGTAACAGTTGCAATCACAGCATTAGTAGAAATACTATCAGTAGCAGTTACAGTCGCAAGGAGTAGCAGTTGCGGTCGCGAGTTTTCCCATTCGTCGTTGCAAGTTGTAACGACACTCGCAGTCGTAAGTAGACGCAGTTACAAGCATCTGCAGCAGCAGTCGAGTTGCATTCGTATTCGTAAGCACTTATGGTCCCAAGTAGTCATAGTCGCAAGTAGTCACAATCACAAGTTGTCGCAGTCGTAAGCAGTAACAGTGGCATGCAGTCACAGTCGCAATTACAAGTAGCTTTAGTTGCAGTCACAGTCATAAATAATCGCAATCACTAGTATTTGCAGTCAGGAGTAGTTACAGTCGCAAGTAGTCAAAGTTGTAAGTAGCCACAGATCCACCTAGTCAAAGTCACAAGCAGTGGCAAATTTAGTAGCCGTCACGAGTAGTCACAATCCCACTCGCAAGTAATGGTAGTCGAAGTCACAGTAGTAATAGTGGCACTGAAAGTTTCAAGTTAATACCCTTAGCCAGTCCTAAGATATTGCAGATGCACCCTTTTGATAAAATGGATGCACAAAGTTTCTTTCGATTTAGTTGGAAATACCCCTCAACATTCTCTGAATTTTCACATTTATATCATTAGCCTTTTGTGACACACCCAGGATCAAACGTTCCCCCTTCTTCCCCAATGATAACTCCTGTATGTAAACAATTGGCAGCTTGCATAGTTTGCAACGTTTTCCCCTGGAGGTGGGAGAGGGGGCACGGCGTCCCAAGAGGCATAGTTATTAGACCGTTTGACAATGTTAAACAAAGTGACCATTTCAGAATTTTGGTCAGTGTTGAGGAGGGGGAATCTAAAAAGGACAAAGGTGGCCCTTTCCCCCAAGAACTTTTCAGCATGTCCTGAAAGTTTCAACTAGATACCCTCAACCATTTCTGAGATATTGTTGATGCGCCCTTTTGACATACAGCATGCACATAATCCATTTTAATTTTGTTCAACATACCCCTCTACATTTCCTGAAAGTTATTGCCAAAGTATGCCTCAGTAGTCGCAGTCGCAAGTTGTCATAGTCGAAGTTACGATTGTAGTAGTAGTTGCCCTGAAAGTTTCAAACTAATACCTTTAGTCGTTCCTAGTATATTTCAGATTTCCTGTTTTGTTAGTCCGGATGCACACAGTGCCTTTCACTTTAGTTCAGCACCCCCTCAACATTCCCTGAAGTTTCACATTAACACCCTTAGCTTTTTCAGACACACACAGGATCAAACATTCTCCCTTTACAAATGACAAATCCTGTATTATACGATGGCCAAATTGCATAATTTACAATCCTTGCCCTGGGGGCTTTGCACCGCTGGAAACATAGTTATATGACCTTTAGACTATTTTGAAGAAGATAGCTATTTCAAAATTTTAATCAAACGTTTCGGGGCGGAGGGCAGCCAAAAAAGAGATGGGAGGAGGGCCGATTGCCTTTCGACCGCTTTTAAACACCCCCTCAACATGCCCTGAAAGCTTCAACTGATTACTCTCCGCCATTCTTAAGATATTGCAGATTCGTGTTTGGATAAACTGGAGGCATTCATTTTTTTTATTTAGAAAGGAAAAAAAAATATACGTACCCCTCAACATCACCCGGAAGTTCTAACTTAATATCCTTACTTTGACAAAATAGTTTTTTTTAAATTGTGATTAGTGTTGAGGAGAGGGGCCATCTATAAAGGATGGGGGGGGGGCAAAGGAGGGCGGGCAGGCCCCCCTATGGTCTATACGATAATCTCTTTCATATGAAGTGGCTCTGAAACATAAATGAGAAGAATACGTTGCAGCCTTATGGCTCTTTACTATAGACAGCGCTAGAGCGTTGTCTCTGATTTTTTCTTTGGAATATAATGGCACAATTGATTATATTCTTAACGACCGACAAATAAGGGTTATCCGACAAAATTATCCTTCTGCCCGATGATTTTCAGGCGCTACAGATAACTATTGACAGCCTTTATGCTGGTTGACTTGATGTTGGTTTATCAGCTGCTTCTTCGAAAACTAAATTTCTGGCTTCGATTGGCTCCAGGTTCAAAGATCTAAACTGGCTCTGACACTACACATGCTTCTATGTCACTAAAGTACATGTATTCCCATGTGATATATCAATACATGCAACACGATTACTCACTATCTATGCATCAAAGGAGAAACTAAATGGATAACATTCAGAGTGAAGGGTCACTATGATAAGAAAACGCTGGGCCGCCTTAAAACCGCGTTTTCCTCCTTAATTTTTATTTCCGGTTCCTATTTGCAAGCTTTCTACCGTTTCTGAACGGAAACGAAATCGTTCGTAATTTTTAAGATTTCGTAAATATCTTCTCCGTATATCTTTAAGATTCAGAAAAATCGGGAATGAAACTCTTAATGAGAAAGACCTCCATATATCTTGGTTATAGCAGACGCCGAATTTAGAAAAAAAACAGGAAAATAAGCAAAATCTGAAAGTGTAGTTATTTTGAAAATCAACAGATGGTTGATGTTTGAATTTATAGCGGCCAAAGGAGCTGTCAAATTTAACTAGTTAGTTTTTCTAACTTATTTTCACGGTTCAACGTGGTAACATTGACGAAAATATGATACTACCCTAAAAACTTCCTAATTTTGAAACGAACCACATAAAAAAGACTAGCAAATCGTGCTTTTCAGGTATTAGCAGATCTAAGATATGTCCAGGAAAAAAATATTTTTATTCCATCGTACTTTAAGTTTACTCTTATTTTATTTTGTATATATAAGTTCTTAAATAAATCCTAAATTAAATCGACTCTCGCTAACTCGAAATTCACGGGACCACGATTTTTCTTCGAGTTACGTAAAGTTCGACTTATGCATAATTCGAGTTATAGAGGTCATTCTATCTAAAATTCGACTTATAAAGGTAGCGAGCTATAGAGGTAAGCCAAATGAAAATTCGAGTGATACAAAATCACTAAATTTACTCCCTAAAAAGCTTACGCGTTGCAACCAGCATACCGGGGTTTCGACTAACAGAGGTCCGTTGGAAAAACTTCGAGATGCAGAAGTGAACTTTGACTTATAGAGGTAAAGTGAAAACTAATGACGACTTATCTACTGAATTTCGAGTCATAGAGGTAATTTTCAGGTCACTTCGACTTAGAGAAGTAAAATATAACGGGAAACTTATTTCGAGTTATCCATGGTTTTTGTTCGACTTTCTAAGACAGGTTTTTCTAAGGGGATTAAAACCACTTTGAAATATCGAGGATAGGGACACCATGGGCGATTTTCTGTCTTTTAGGATGAAAATTAAAGGTAAAAGTAATGTCGATGTAAGGATGATAAAAGTTTAGCTAGCTCAGCCGCTGCAGCTACACCTGTTTTGGTGTGCTAGGATTTTGTCACATAAAGCCTCAAGTCTGTGTAGAATGCGCAGAATTAGGGGTTCGGAATAATTTACTGAAAGGTTGATGTTATTGCAACAGGAGAAGTTGAGAACTTCTCAACATAGGGGGGGGGGGTGCGTCTGTGGGGGGAGGAGGCCCTTTTTTTCCGTCGCCAGCTCAGAACTGCCTTTTTTATATTTGTAATTTCTATTTCGTTGCGCAAAGTGGTAATTTTCAATGTTTTCTTCTTTTCTTTTTGTTAGCCCGCAGAAGCGCTACCTCCAGTAGGGTACCGGTCAGCTCGCAGCCAAATATAGGATTACCGAGGTTCGAGTTATCGAGAGTCGACTTTATTACATTTGTTACTATAGCTAAATATATTTCAACTCAAAAGTGTCTTATTATCGTGGTTTACTGGTTTCCTATGCTTAAGTTCATCATATCTCAGATTTCTTAACTCTTAAAACCATATCCTTGCTGAATAAACCACAAAACTTCCGCTAGAACTATTTTGACTGTTTTTTTTTCTATTATTGTAAAAGGCTATAGAATATACCAATCATGCCTCACATTTTGAACGGTAGGAGACTAAAATTCAACAATGAAATTTTAGGGTCATAAAATTTTTTCAAGGGTTCGGTTTATAAATATTGTTGGTAATTGTGTATTATCCCGAGCACATTCAAGAAGTGAAGTTAATCATAACGACATACACCAAAATATGATGAAAATACAATACTTTAGCAACAAACTTATGGAAACTACAACAACGAATTGTGGAAGCAGGCCGCCCAGAACGGATTATGTTAAATACCTAACCAACCACCTCTATATATTAAATTAAAATATACCTGCATCGGAGTTTTTCTCACTCAGACTGAGCTAACTATAATCAATTGCAGACAGACAAACCGGTTCAGATGAAACAAAGCTCACTTCTTGAGTGCGTTCCGGATAATACACAAGTACCATATTGCATTAGTGGAGTCCCCACCCTTCCGCTTTATGTACAGGTAAGCTAATAAATGTAATCAATAATGCCTTTCCGCGTCACTCATATTATAGCTCTAGAAAGTGGGATCGAACCACATTTTTCGTACAACTTGTTCTTTTGACATAAAGTCAGTCAAAAATTTGGCAAATCTTCCTCTTACTTTTGAAGCACCCGCGTTCCAGGAACATATTTGACCACAGTCATTGCCGCAGATTCCAATATTCTAGCCTTGGTTCGCAGACTTATCTTACTATTCTTCTAAACTTTTCTTGTAAAAAAACAAAAACAAAACAAAACACCCTGAGCCGTGGCTATTTTACTTCTTACATCTTCAGCTCATCCACCATCTTTACTAATAACAGTACCCAAGTAAGTAAACCTGTCCACTTGATAGATCTTCTCATTACCCAATATCACTTTTTCACCTTCATTATTCCTAGTCTAGGCGACTTAGTCTTATTAACATTAATTTTCAAACTTATTCTTGCGCTCCGAACTCTCAAACCTCAAAAAATTCCTTCATTCTGCCAAGGTTTTTCTGGAACACTCAAATTGTCTGCAAAACCCAAGTATGGGAGAGTATTACCTTCCCATTTGCCTAAATGCTCTCCCATAGCTTTTTGCCGAGTTCCTTAGGACAAAGTCCATCAAACTAATTCATATAAATGGGGATAGGACAAAACCCTGCTTCACTCGTAATTTGACACCAAACCAGCTACTAACCCCAGTTTTTACCTTAATCGTAGCAATATTGTCCTCGTATATAGCACTAATCGCTTTAAATGTACTTGTCTGGTGTACCATATACTGATAAGACCTTCACCAAAGCTCTTCCATCAGCTGAATCAAATGCTTGTCCACGATCTATAAAACTGAGGACTGAAGGGGTCTGATAATTCCTCTCCCCTTCGTAAAACCCCACTGTTCTTCCCTTAAAACTTAATCTATAGTTTTACTAAAGAACAAAATTCAATTCTAATGTCACCAGAGAAAATAAAAATCTTCCACTTCAGTTCTTTATTTCACAAAGACATAAAGAAATTTAAAGTTCAATTCTAAATTTTTCGGTGGAAGATAGAAAAAGCAATACCATACTTGTGAATATTTTCCCGGAAGATAAAAAGTTCTAGTTCAATTTACAGTTTCCTCAATGAATTCAAGGAAAGTCAAGTTCTCTTCTGAATTTTACCAAAGAACTGTCTCCAATTCTAATTTCTCCAGAGAAAACAAAATCTTCCACTTCAGTTCTATATTTCACAAAGATATAAAGAAATTTAAAGTTCAAGTCTAAATTTTTCGGTGGAAGATAGAAAAAGTAATACCATACTTGTGAATATTTTCACGGAAAATAAAAAGTTCTAGTTCAATTTACAATTTCCTCAACGAAGTGAAGAAAGGTTCAAGTTCTCTTCTGAATTTTACTAAAGAACACGCTTCAATTCTAATTTTTTCAGAGAAAACAAAAATCTTCCACTTCAGTTCTTTATTTCACAAAGACATAAAGAAATTTAAAGTTCAATTCTAAATTTTTCGGTGGAAGATAGAAAAAGTAATACCATACTTGTGAATATTTTCCCGGAAGATAAAAAGTTCTAGTTCAATTTACAGTTTCCTCAATGAAGTCAAGGAAAGTTCAAGTTCTCTTCTGAATTTTACTAAAGAACAAAATTCAATTCTAATTTCACCAGAGAAAATAAAAATCTTCCACTTCAGTTCTTTATTTCACAAAGACATAAAGAAATTTAAAGTTCAATTCTAAATTTTTCGGTGGAAGATAGAAAAAGCAATACCATACTTGTGAATATTTTCCCGGAAGATAAAAAGTTCTAGTTCAATTTACAGTTTCCTCAATGAAGTCAAGGAAAGTTCAAGTTATCTTCTGAATTTTACCAAAGAACACGCTTCAATTCTAATTTTTTCAGAGAAAACAAAAATCTTCCACTTCAGTTCTTTATTTCACAAAGACATAAAGAAATTTAAAGTACAATTCTAAATTTTTCGGTGGAAGATAGAAAAAGCAATACCTTACTTGTGAATATTTTCCCGGAAAATAAAAAGTTCTAGTTCAATTTACAATTTCCTCAACGAAGTGAAGAAAGGTTCAAGTTCTCTTCTGAATTTTACTAAAGAACAAAATTCAATTCTGATTTCACCAGAGAAAATAAAAATCTTCCACTTCAGTTCTTTATTTCACAAAGACATAAAGAAATTTAAAGTACAATTCTAAATTTTTCGGTGGAAGATAGAAAAAGTAATACCATACTTGTGAATATTTTCCCGGAAAATAAAAAGTTCTAGTTCAATTTACAATTTCCTCAACAAAGTGAAGAAAGGTTCAAGTTCTCTTCTGAATTTTACTAAAGAACAAAATTCAATTCTAATTTCACCAGAGAAAATAAAAATCTTCCACTTCAGTTCTTTATTTCACAAAGACATAAAGAAATTTAAAGTTCAATTCTAAATTTTTCGGTGGAAGATAGAAAAAGTAATACCATACCTGTGAATATTTTCACGGAAGATAAAAAGTTCTAGTTCAATTTACAGTTTCCACAATGAAGTCAAGGAAAGTTCAAGTTCTCTTCTGAATTTTACCAAAGAACAAAATTCAATTCTAATTTCACCAGAGAAAATAAAAATCTTCCACTTCAGTTCTTTATTTCACAAAGACATAAAGAAATTTAAAGTACAATTCTAAATTTTTCGGAGGAAGATAGAAAAAGCAATACCATACTTGTGAATATTTTCCCGGAAGATAAAAAGTTCTAGTTCAATTTAAATTTTCTCAACGAAGTGAAGAAAAATTCAAGTTCTCTTCTGAATTTTACCAAAGAATAAAATTCAATTCTAATTTCACCAGAGAAAATAAAAATCTTCCACTTCAGTTCTTTATTTCACAAAGACATAAAGAAATTTAAAGTTCAATTCTAAATTTTTCGGTGGAAGATAGAAAAAGCAATACCATACTTGTGAATATTTTCCCGGAAAATAAAAAGTTCTAGTTCAATTTACAATTTCCTCAACGAAGTGAAGAAAGGTTCAAGTTCTCTTCTGAATTTTACTAAAGAACAAAATTCAATTCTAATTTCACCAGAGAAAATAAAAATCTTCCACTTCAGTTCTCTATTTCACAAAGACATAAAGAAATTTAAAGTTCAATTCTAAATTTTTAGGTGGAAGATAGAAAAAGTAATACCATACCTGTGAATATTTTCACGGAAGATAAAAAGTTCTAGTTCAATTTAAAATTTTCTCAACGAAGTCAAGGAAAGTTCAAGTTCTCTTCTGAATTTTACCAAAGAACAAAATTCAATTCTAATTTTTTCAGAGAAAACAAAAATCTTCCACTTCAGTTCCTTATTTCGCAAAGACATAAAGAAATTCAAAGTTCAATTCTAAATTTTTCGATGGAAGATAGAAAAAGTAATACCATACTTGTGAATATTTTCACGGAAGATAAAAAGTTCTAGTTCAATTTAAATTTCCTCAATGAAGTCAAGGAAAGTTCAAGTTCTCTTCTGAATTTTACCAAAGAACAAAATTCAATTCTAATTTCACCAGAGAAAATAACAATCTTCCACTTCAGTTCTTTATTTCACAAAGACACAAAGAAATTTAAAGTACAATTCTAAATTTTTCGGAGGAAGATAGAAAAAGCAATACCATACTTGTGTATATTTTCCCGGAAGATAAAAAGTTCTAGTTCAATTTAAAATTTTCTCAACGAAGTGAAGAAAAATTCAAGTTCTCTTCTGAATTTTACCAAAGAATAAAATTCAATTCTAATTTCACCAGAGAAAATAAAAATCTTCCACTTCAGTTCTTTATTTCACAAAGACATAAAGAAATTTAAAGTTCAATTCTAAATTTTTCGGTGGAAGATAGAAAAAGTAATACCATACTTGTGAATATTTTCCGGAAGATAAAAAGTTCTAGTTCAATTTACAGTTTCCTCAATGAAGTCAAGGAAAGTTCAAGTTCTCTTCTGAATTTTACCAAAGAACATGCTTCAATTCTAATTTTTTCAGAGAAAACAAAAATCTTCCACTTCAGTTCTTTATTTCACAAAGACATAAAGAAATTTAAAGTACAATTCTAAATTTTTCGGAGGAAGATAGAAAAAGCAATACCATACTTGTGAATATTTTCCCGGAAGATAAAAAGTTCTAGTTCAATTTAAAATTTTCTCAACGAAGTGAAGAAAATTCAAGTTCTCTTCTGAATTTTACCAAAGAATAAAATTCAATTCTAATTTCACCAGAGAAAATAAAAATCTTCCACTTCAGTTCTTTATTTCACAAAGACATAAAGAAATTTAAAGTTCAATTCTAAATTTTTCGGTGGAAGATAGAAAAAGTAATACCATACTTGTGAATATTTTCCCGGAAGATAAAAAGTTCTAGTTCAATTTACAGTTTCCTCAATGAAGTCAAGGAAAGTTCAAGTTCTCTTCTGAATTTTACCAAAGAACAAAATTCAATTCTAATTTCACCAGAGAAAATAAAAATCTTCCACTTCAGTTCTTTATTTCACAAAGACATAAAGAAATTTAAAGTTCAATTCTAAATTTTTCGGTGGAAGATAGAAAAAGTAATACCATACTTGTGAATATTTTCCCGGAAGATAAAAAGTTCTAGTTCAATTTACAGTTTCCTCAATGAAGTCAAGGAAAGTTCAAGTTCTCTTCTGAATTTTACCAAAGAACACGCTTCAATTCTAATTTTTTCAGAGAAAACAAAAATCTTCCTCTTCAGTTCTTTATTTCACAAAGACATAAAGAAATTTAAAGTACAATTCTAATTTTTCGGTGGAAGATAGAAAAAGCAATACCATACTTGTGAATATTTTCCCGGAAAATAAAAAGTTCTAGTTCAATTTACAATTTCCTCAACGAAGTGAAGAAAGGTTCAAGTTCTCTTCTGAATTTTACTAAAGAACAAAATTCAATTCTAATTTCACCAGAGAAAATAAAAATCTTCCACTTCAGTTCTCTATTTCACAAAGACATAAAGAAATTTAAAGTTCAATTCTAAATTTTTAGGTGGAAGATAGAAAAAGTAATACCATACCTGTGAATATTTTCACGGAAGATAAAAAGTTCTAGTTCAATTTAAAATTTTCTCAACGAAGTCAAGGAAAGTTCAAGTTCTCTTCTGAATTTTCTCAATGAACACACTTCAATTCTAATTTCTCCAGAGAAAATAAAAATCTTCCACTTCAGTTCCTTATTTCGCAAAGACATAAAGAAATTCAAAGTTCAATTCTAAATTTTTCGATGGAAGATAGAAAAAGTAATACCATACTTGTGAATATTTTCACGGAAGATAAAAAGTTCTAGTTCAATTTAAAATTTTCTCAACGAAGTCAAGGAAAGTTCAAGTTCTCTTCTGAACTTTACCAAAGAACACGCTTCAATTCTAATTTTTTCAGAGAAAACAAAAATCTTCCACTTCAGTTCTTTATTTCACAAAGACATAAAGAAATTTAAAGTTCAATTCTAATTTTTCGGTGGGTGATAGAAAAATTAATGCCATACTTGTGATTATTTTCACGGAAGATAAAAAGTTCTACTTCAATTTTAAATTTCCCCGGAAGATAAAAAGTTCTAGTTCAACTTGCTATTATCTTTGTGAAAACACACAAACTCAGAAAAAATGTTCAATGTTCCTTTAGTACCTATGCAATTAGACTAAAAATGAAGATATTTATGCAGAGTTTCAACTCGCTATGGCTAAGTTTGCTAAAAACAAGCTATTTTCTTGCGAAAACACACAAAATCAGAAAAAATGTTCAATGTTCCTTAAGCACCTACGCAATTAGGCTATAAATGAAGATATTTATGCAGAGTTTCAACTCGATATGGCTAAGTTTGCTAAAAACAAGCTATTTTCTTGCGAAAACACACGAAATCAGAAAAAATATTGTTAGGTTAGGTTAAGTTAGATTAGGTTAGGTTAGCCTACGTACGCGCGCATATAGGTTAAGTTAGGTTAGATTAGTTAGTTTAAGTTAGGTTAGGTTAGATTAAGTTAGGTTAGGCTAGGTTAGCCTACATACGCGCGCGTATGTAGGCTAACCTAGCCTAACCTAACTTAATCTAACCTGCAGAACTTTGTAAACTGCCAAAAATATTTAGGATATTTAGTAAAATATAATAAAGAACGACCTCTTGCCTATACTAAATTATATAGTTATAATAAAGAGTATGTTAGTAAATCACTGAAATAACAAACCATTCAATACATTGGTCTTAGTTAGCTACTTGATTGTTTGAGTTTCGTCTCTTACTATTTAAAAGAAGAAAAAGCCGTAGGCTTTTTCCTGTTTGTATTTATAGTTAATACAATAAGGAACGATGTCGAATCGCAGGATTCAAAGTCCTAAGGGCTAACCACTATGCCAAGAAATGTTCATATAAGAAAGAATTTTTCGTAAAGAACCGATATAGTTTATAATAAAGAACGACCTCTTGCCTATACTAAATTATATAGGCCACTTAACTATAGTATAGGTTAGTAAATCACTGAAATAACAAATGATATACTGAATCACTTCAGACGCTGTTGATTTCCCAATAATAGGAGCATCTTCAATCCACAACACACAGTTGTACATGAGGCGCACCTCGTTTCTGATACTCGATACGCCAGAAATGATCCTTAATTTTACCAAACAAAGGATTTGTCTTTGAACAAATTAGCTCATTAAATATAGGTGTCCATTTTGGTCAAAGTGCATGGAAACTGCAATTGGATCTAGACACGTCAACTCTGCTGGGGTCATTTTTGCCACACCAGGTAAGTTCTTATGGACAGTCCGTAAATAGTCAATAAATTCAGGAGAGTACCACTCAGCACATGAAACTGTCAGAAACAAAGTCGGTGGACCCAATTGCTCAATCATTGACTTTACTTTATAGGAAAGAGATTGAAAATACTGCTGAGATCCTCTGATTTTTTGATTGAACAGAAAACAAAGTCGCTTCCATCTCTCCATCACGGGAATGAAGCCTGTCTATAAATTGACGAGCATTTTGATTTGGTTTCACAGTCCGCAACATATGACCAACGCTATTACACATGTAAGAGAATTCTTGCAATTGGAAGCTGTGAAAAAGAAACTGTTTGTCAAGACGAAACTTAGTATGTCTGCTAAGAAGCCTTGATTTAAAATATTCTGCATTCCTAATCCGAAATGGTCTTGCCTTGTCACGCAAGCCATATTTGCCTTTCGGGAAAAGATTTGGAAACACTTTTAGATCAAGTTCTTCCTGAAATAAGTCTTCGCTCTCACCTTTTAGTTTCTTGATTTGAAATTGGTCAGTACCAAGATCTTTCATTTGCTTAAAATCTTCAATGAAGTCTTTTGGAACCGCTGAATTGAGAGGCTGGACAGAAAAATGTTCAACCAATGTAGATTTTGCGCTTTCTGTCAGTTTCTGAAGGATTGCAGCTTCCGGTATTTCAGGTAAATTATCAACACCAACCGCTTTTTCAGCAAGACGGGCTTCAAGTATTTTTTTTAAATCTTCTAGGGTGTATGCATGTATTGTTTTATAGAGGACTGTTGTTCTCTCTTAACCACAACAGTGCTTCATGGACTTTTCTCAGATCTATTAGTGCAGTCCAAACATTCTTGTTGTAAGTAGGCTGACCATTGACAATGACTACAAAACTATCAATGTTAAGAAGTTTTTCAGGCTGAATATCTGCATTTGCTTGCACATCAACAGGTAGATATACTATTCTCCCCTTAAGAGCGTCAACAAGTTCTGTTCTAGGTCTCTTCAATGCAGTTACTTGCCCTAATCTGACGATCGTAAGACAAGGCATTACAAATCGAATCATTGCCATTTCAAAATTATTTAAACACTTTATACATTCCGGTGTACAGTCTATATGAAGGTTATTTAATACTGATCGGACATTCTCCTGACTTTTCAACATTTTCCCAGCACAGTAATCACAGACAAAGAATGAATCTATGACATCCTCTTTCCAACCTGTACATTGAATTAGTTGTTCTCTGTCATCTTTGGGTATGTCCTGTTGTAGGTGTTCTAAAATCGTGGCCATCATTACATCAAAACCTTTCTTATTTGAAAGGGATCTTAGACTCTTCAATTGGTATTTTGTCTTTATCTGCTCACAACTGTCACAATGCATTGTGGGGTATACATCCCTAATGTTCGCTACCTTATCAAGGCTCTCACCAAATAATTTTATTATTGTATTTTCATCCACAGAAACTCTAATATTGCTATCACCGTAAATGAAGTCTTGACTATTATTACGACAGAGTCTACTTGACACTTCTTCTATGTAATGACTTAGTTCCTTGTACGAGCCCTCGACTTTTAGTAGATTAATATGTTGTATAATCTTACATTTTGATACTGCCTTATATACGCTATTAATGAAACAGTTCAAGACAGGAAAATGTGGAGCTAGTGCCCTTAGAGAACGCAAATAGCTCTGACATCCCTCATTTGGGCTACAGTATAACGAATGCCCATGCTTTCTTGTGTCCCTGTAATTGATTTCACAATAATCCAAGCCGCCAAGGTAGAAATTAACCACTTTGTCAGTTGAAAATTTTAATGCTATATTATTTTCAAGGATATCAAAAAGAATTTGACATAATTCAATATCCGTCGGATAGAGCTTGCAGATATCAGGGTGACATTGCCAAGTAACCTGCTGCCCAATTTTTGGTTTTGAATGTTTACTCAGATTGTTATAGGTGACTTCAGCCATCATAATTTCCTTGTCAGATCTAGATTCAGAGCATTCTTCAATAGTTGTCTCGTACTTTTCAGGACAGTTTGTTCTACTACACAGAGAATTTTTTGCCAAATATTCAGTAGAACTAAAAGAACTGTTTAAAACACAGTTAGAAATGCTTTTTTCTTGAGTCGGTGTTCCAGGAATTTGTTCTAAATCATTAGTCTTACAAACACATTTACTAATAACCCTAACAGGCTCGTTTTCGCCATAATTGAAAAACATTGCTTTTCCTTCGCTGTTGATAGGTATGCTTGTATATATGTTTTTATTGCTGCTACATAAACTGCAATTGCTCCTTCCAAAATTAATATACGAATTTTCAAAGAAGTACGCCTCCGTATATTCACTGTGTTGTCGAACATTTTCCATTGCATCTGTAAACTGTTCCGCAGTTGCCAATCCATACCTTGGAAGCTTTTCATTAAACTGACAACATTTCTTTTGGATATTACTATGAAGCTTTGCCAAGGAATTTCTAGCCGACTTTTCAACAGCATCCGCTCTTTCAAAGAGAATTTTAATCTGTAATTTTGAATACTTTTCGTGATTCCGATAAAACATGCGTAAAATGTTTCTCAATTTACGAAGATCAGCCTGCATTTTTGCCATCTTCTTATATTTCTGAATGTAATTTTTCCCTCTGTCCTTATGCGTTCTTCGGTACAACCTCGCAGAGAATTTAATTTTTTCATTATAGATTTTGTCACCCCAGTAACGCTCCTTGATCTTTTGTTTGGCTGTCTCAATTTTTGCTTCTCGATACACTGGACGGTTGAATACCTTTGCTTTTGGTTTTTCTTATATTTGATGCGGTAATCTTCATCATTGTGATAACTCTCCTTGATCTTTTGTTTGGCTGTCTGAATTTTTGCATGTCTATAATCTTCATCATTGTGATAACACATCTTGCTGTTTTGTTTGATTACTTCTCGATATGCCTGGTCGGTTGAATACCTTTGTTTTTTTCTTTTCAAGATACTATCTCTGTTGTTTGTGTAGTACTGTTTTTTCAATATCCGTGCAGCTTGCTTGATTGAAACCATTATGTAATTATGAATGTGAACATTTACAGTTCTGAAGCTTCTTATATAGTAATTATGGACGTCACAAGGTAATGATTTTATTGACGTCATAGCGCAATGATATTATTTCATGACGTCTTCAGAAACAACAATATAATTTCGTGTTTGTCTATTCACATCATAGCTCTAACAAAATTTAATTAGAGTTCGTTCTTTATTGTTATGTTAGCATTGGACGTGATCGTCTCTTATTGTGATATTCATGAATGAGACCATTTACAGTTTTGACGTTTCTTATATAGTAATTATGACGTCACTGCATCAAAAATACAGTTTTTATTGGAAAAATTTATTCTCTTTTAGAAATAATTTATTTTAGTTACAAAAGGTTTTTAACCCAATTAATTTCCTTTAAAATGAGCTATTGAACAACCCTCTACGATGTTCCAGTGCCAAGCTATCTCTGGAAACAAAGAAAAAAGAAAAAAATATCTCGTTTGGGGAGAATAACGTGGTAAAAGTCAATTTGCTTGATTTTCAAGCCAATATATTTCCCTTGCTGTTCAAGCAAAGGGACAGAAAGTTTCCTATACAGGGGTTTCGGACAAGGCGGTTCTAATGGTGTACTTTTTGTTTTGATCTGACTCCTTTGTTAGGAACTATGGGTTTTTATATTTCTTAACATTGGACGTGATCGTCTCTTACTAGGTTGCTAGCTACCGCTGCAACCCGGATTCAGCCATCTCTACAGCCATGATACTGATGGAAATTATATAATCCCTATTTATGTTTTAGTTAACATGGGCAAGGTGTCGTTCTTTATTGTAAGTCGCTCATTAAGTCATATATGGTTATTAGTACACAATAGGTTTTAGATATTACGTCATGTCACTTATTACGTCATATATGGTTATTAGTAGATAATCGGTAAATATTCGTTCTTTATTATAATATAGTAATTATGACGTCACTGCATCAAAAATACAGTTTTTATTGGAAAAATTTATTCTCTTTTAGAAATAATTTATTTTAGTTACAAAAGGTTTTTAACCCAATTAATTTACTTTAAAATGAGCTATTGAACAACCCTCTACGATGTTCCAGTGCCAAGCTATCTCTGGAAAAGAAAAGAAAAAAAAAAAGAAAAAAATATCTCGTTTGAGAAGAATAACGTGGTAAAAGTCAATTTGCTTGATTTTCAAGCCAATATATTTCCCTTGCTGTTCAAGCCAAGGGACAGAAAGTTTCCTATACAGGGGTTTCGGACAAGGCGGTTCTAATGGTGTACTTTTTGTTTTGATCTGACTCCTGCTTTAGGAGCTATGGGTTTTTATATTTCTTAACATTGGACGTGATCGTCTCTTACTAGGTTGCTAGCTACCGCTGCAACCCGGATAAAAGAAAAAAATATCCCGTTTGGGGAGAATAACGTGGTTAAAGTCAATTTTCTTGATTTTCAAGCCAATATATTTCCCTTGCTGTTCAAGCCAAGGGAAAGAAAGTTTCCTATACAGGGGTTTCGGACAAGGCGGTTCTAATGGTGTACTTTTTGTTTTGATCTGACTCCTTGGTTAGGAACTATGGGTTTTTATATTTCTTAACATTGGACGTGATCGTCTCTTACTAGGTTGCTAGCTACCGCTGCAACCCGGAAAAAACCTTTTTGACAAATACCATTTATGATGAACTATATCGGTCCTTTATAAAACATCAATAGAACCATATCATTACTATATCATTTACTATAATTAAGTTGAGTGTGTAATTTAGTATAGGCAAGAGTTCGTTTCTTTATTATAAAATGTAAAAAAAAATATAAATACTGTAATCTTAACTATAGTAAAGTTGCGTATGCAAGTTAGTATAGGGAAGAGTTTTGATCTTTATTATACTGGAAACAAAGAAAGAGAAAAAAAATATCCCGTTTAGGCAGAATGTTGCAGTAGCTGCCACTTTTCTTGATTTTTTAGTACTGATTTTTTAACTTGCGTGTAGCTTGCTTTGATCTAGCCATTATGTATTCATGAATGAGACCTTTTACAGTTTTGACGTTTCTTATATAGTAATTATGACGTCACTGCATCAAAAATACAGTTTTTATTGGAAAAATTTATTCTCTTTTAGAAATAATTTATTTTAGTTACAAAAGGTTTTTAACCCAATTAATTTACTTTAAAATGAGCTATTGAACAACCCTCTACGATGTTCCAGTGCCAAGCTATTCGTGGAAAAGAAAAAAAAAAGAAAAAAGAAAAAAATATCCCGTTTGGGGAGAATAACGTGGTTAAAGTCAATTTTCTTGATTTTCAAGCCAATATATTTCCCTTGCTGTTCAAGCCAAGGGACAGAAAGTTTCCTATACAGGGGTTTCGGACAAGGCGGTTCTAATGGTGTACTTTTTGTTTTGATCTGACTCCTTTGTTAGGAACTATGGGTATTTATATTTCTTAACATTGGACGTGATCGTCTCTTACTAGGTTGCTAGCTACCGCTGCAACCCGGATGACGACTCTCAAAGATACAGGGAGCTAACTAAGTCCAATGTATGCAATGGTTTGGTCTTCTAATGATCGGCTTTTAATATAATATTTTTCACCCCATTAATTTCCTTTAAAATTAGCCATTGAACAACTCTCTACGATGTTCCAGTGTAAAGCTATCTGTGGAATTACTAACCTATACTATAATTAAGTGGCGCATAAAATTTAGTATAGGCAAGAGGTCGTTCTTTATTATAAATTCTTTACTAGGTTTCAGCCATCTCTACAGCAATGATACTGATATAAATCCCATAATCCCTATTTATGTTTCAGTTAACATGGGCGAGGTGTCGTTCTTTATTGTAATCAAAATGAGCCATTGAACAACTCTATACAATGTTCCAGTGCCATGGTATCTGTTGAATTACTAACCTATACTATAATTAAGTGGCGTATAAAATTTAGTATAGGTAAGAGGTCGTTCTTTATTATAACCTATAAAATTTAGCATAGGCAAGAGGTCATTTTTTATTATATTTTCATAAAGTGAAATTGTTACTCAAACATTTTAATATTTTTGCAGTTTACAGAGTTTTGCACTTTTTTCTCATACCTTTTGCACTGTCATAATATAAATACTGTAATCTTAACTATAGTGAAGTTGCCTATGCAAGTTAGTATAGAGAAGAGTTCGATCTTTATTACATTCCTTTAAAATGAGCCATTGAACAACCCTCTACGATGTTCCAGTGCCAAGCTATCTCTGGAAACAAAAGAAAGAAAAAAATATCCCGTTTGTGCAGAATAACGTGGTTAAAGTCAATTTTCCTGATTTTCAAGCCAATATATTTTCTTTGTTATTCAAGCCAAAGGGTGGTAAGTTTCCTTTATAGGGGTTTCGGACAAGGCGGTTCTAATGGTGTACTTTTTGTTTTGATCTGACTATTTTTTTTAGGAGTTAGGGGTTTTTATATTTCTTAACATTGGACGTGATCGTCTCTTACTAGGTTGCTAGCTACCGCTGCAACCCGGATAGCCTCAAACAATCAAGTCGCTAACTAAATTAAATATATGCAATGGGTTTTTATTCCAATGATCGTCTTATAATGGAAAATTTGAATATATTGACCTTAAATATAACTTTACTAGCCTATACTATAGTTCAGTAGCCTATAAAATATAAAAAAACTGATTACAAACAAGAAAAAGCCTACGGCGTTTTCTTCTTCGAAATAGTAAGAGACGAACCTCAAACAATCAAGTAGCTAACTAATTCCAATGCATACAATTGTTCGTTATTCCAATAATCGTCTTTTAATGTAATAATTAAGTGGCGTATAAAATTTAGCATAGGGAAGAAGTCGTTCTTTATTATAATAATAAATTCATCATTAATGTAATCTTTTAATGTATTATTACAAACAGGAAAAAGCCTACGGCTTTTTCTTCATTGGAATAGTAAGAGACGAACCTCAAAGAATCAGGCAGCTAACTAAGTCCAATATAAGCAATGGTTTGTTCTTCTAATGATCATCTTTTAATTGTGCGTTTCTTACTAGGTTGCTAGCTACCACTGCAACCCGGATTATGTAATTAATAGGTTGCTAACTACCGCTGCAACCTAGATATTCTTATTTCTGCTACTATGGGCAAAGGTTCGTTCTTTACTGCAAAACTAGCAAAACAGTTTTTAAGTCTGATGAAGATTTAACTGATGTGTCAAAGTAAGGTTGCAATTCGATGATTTTGTTTTGGCCTTATTATAATTGGTATGGTGAAATAATAATATGCATATTGTTCTTAAATCATTCTTCTTTATGGTCCCATTTGGTCTAGTGGCTAGGATAGTTAACTTTCACTTAACAGGCTCGGGTTCGATTCCCGGTGTGGGAAAATTTTTAACTCTATAATCTTCGAACATTCGAACCTTTTATAATTTATAATGATGTATAATATAAATACTGTAATCTTCACTATAGTGAAGTTGCCTATGCAAGTTAGTATAGGGAAGAGTTCGATCTTTATTATAAAAATTTTTGGGCACAAAAGTTATGAAGCTGCTAAACCCAAATGTAGACCCAGCCCTGATGTCAAAAACGAATTTTAGTATGATTTTAGTATTATCATGTTTATATTGCGTTATTCACACTTTTTGTTCAAAGTTAACATTGCTCCTTACTTTCAGTTAGAAAAACTTTCTTTTTTTAAAGTTTAATTTGTATATAGGAGCTTGAAACCTTGAGTAGTGTTCTCTGATATGCTGAAACTGATGGTGTTATTTTCATTAAGATTGGTTGGATTTTTGGGCTTTTCCCTTCCTTTTTTGATAATTGGGCTAATTTTCTCCGGCTTGTAACTTTTGATGGGTGTGAATAAACTTTATGAGCTTTAGATACTTGGAATTAGTGTAAACATTCAATTCTTTTGATATGCCTATTCGTTCAGAAATTAAATTAAAAAGGCAAGTTTTTTTTCTAAATTTAAAAGTAAGGAGCGACATTAAAACTCAAAACGAGCACAAATTTTTCTGTGTATGAAAAAGAATGTCCCCTCTTCAACGCCCCACTCTTTACAATTTTTTTTTTTTAAGTACAATTGGGACAAAGAGGCGATCTTTAGTGTATCCAACCATCCATAATAAGAGGCGGTAAGTGAAGAGCTGCCTTTGTTAACAGAGATGATTTATGATGATTTCTTAAGGAACATAATTAAGATTTCTTAATGTAATAAGAATAATTTGTTTTAATTACAAAAAGTTTTTAACCCAATTAATTTCCTTTAAAACAAACCATTGAACAACTCTTTACGATGTTCCAGTGCCAAGCTATCTGTTGAATTACTAACCTATACTATAATTAAGTGGTGTATAAAATTTAGTATAGGCAAGAGGTCGTTCTTTATTATAAACCCGGATAAAACCTATACTATAATTAAGTGGTGTATAAAATTTAGTATAGGCAAGAAGTCGTTTCTTTATTATAAATTTCTTCCAGGAGACAAAAAGCAAAACTAATTTTAGAATTTTCATGTATTTTTGTTGTTTAAATTAAAAAATTACTATTACTGATTAGGCATCATAAATATTTTTTGCAGTTTACATAATAATTTTAGCGATTAAGCCAAAAAAGAAAATTTTGGTTCCAGGAGTTTCGGTTACTATTGAGACAAGTAGCTATTATTACTATAGAGTTCATTACATGGACTGTTTTATTGCTTCAAAATTCAAATATCTTTGAAAAGACTGCAGTATGAAAATACATCAAAAATGCAATTTTTTTGACAAAATTGATTCTACTTTAAAAAGTATTTTATTTTTAAATACAAAAGTGACTAGATGTTGCAATTTCCTTTAAAATGAGCTATTATACAGCTCTCTATGATTTTCCAGTGCCCAGCTAGCTGAGCAGAAAGAAAAAGCGGAAAGAAAAAAATATCCCGTTTGTGGAGAATAACGTGGTAAAAGTCAATTTTCTTGATTTTCAAGCCAATATATTTTCTTTGTTATTCAAGCCAAAGGGAGGTAAGTTTCCTTTATAGAGGATTCGGACAAGGCGGTTCTAATGGTGTACTTTTTGTTTTGATCTGACTCTTTTTTAGGAGTTGGGGGGTTTTATATTTCTTGACATTGGAGGTGATCGTCTCTTACTAGGTTGCTAGCTACCGCTGCAACCCGGATGGAAATTAAATAATTTTTATTTATGTTTCAGTTAACATAGGCTAGGTGTCGTTCTTTATTGTATATTCCAATGATCGTCTTTTAGTGTAAAACAATCAAGTAGATAACTAAGTCCAATGTATGGAATGGTTTGTTATTTCAGTGATCGTCTTTTAATGTAATTACATAATAAGTTTAGTGATTCTGGACTGAAAACTAAAATAATTGCAATTATGAGACAATAATATGGAGATATGTACTTTACGGGTTACAAACCAAAAAAGCTTGGTTCCAGGATACAATAATAAATTTGAACTGAGATGAAAAAAAAATTTCTTCCAGGAGACAAAAAGCAAAACTAATTTTAGAATTTTCATGTATTTTTGTTGTTTAAATTAAAAAATTACTATTACTGATTAGGTATCATAAATATTTTTGCAGTTTACATAATAATTTTAGCGATTAAGCCAAAAAAGAAAATTTTGGTTCCAGGAGTTTCGGTTACTATTGAGACAAGTAGCTATTATTACTATAGAGTTCATTACATGGACTGTTTTATTGCTTCAAAATTCAAATATCTTTGAAAAGACTGCAGTATGAAAATACATCAAAAATGCAATTTTTTTGACAAAATTGATTCTACTTTAAAAAGTATTTTATTTTTAAATACAAAAGTGACTAGATGTTGCAATTTCCTTTAAAATGAGCTATTATACAGCTCTCTATGATTTTCCAGTGCCCAGCTAGCTGAGCAGAAAAAAAAAGCGGAAAGAAAAAAATATCCCGTTTGTGGAGAATAACGTGGTAAAAGTCAATTTTCTTGATTTTCAAGCCAATATATTTTCTTTGTTATTCAAGCCAAAGGGAGGTAAGTTTCCTTTATAGAGGATTCGGACAAGGCGGTTCTAATGGTGTACTTTTTGTTTTGATCTGACTCTTTTTTTAGGAGTTGGGGGGTTTTATATTTCTTGACATTGGAGGTGATCGTCTCTTACTAGGTTGCTAGCTACCGCTGCAACCCGGATCATTTTCTTAAATCCTGGATCACAAGACATCTTAGTAGCAATCCTTACGCGTGCTCGAGCTTTATTGCGTTCGGTGGCATTTTTATCTCTTTTAAATAAACTTTTCTGATATTTCAGGATGTTAGCTTTATTTTTTGTGTAGTAAAGTTTTCTATTAGTAGAAATTTGGATTGTTCTATTTTGATATTGTTTTTGGTTATTCTTTCTTTTTTTCCACTCGCGTGAGACCATATTTTTTCAAGGTTTAAAATTATTAAGCACACAAAATCCCGTGTCGAGTATCTAAAACCTAGCATAAAACAAAACTAATTTTAAAATTTTCAGGTATTTATCTTGTTTGAATTACAAAATTAGTATTATTGGTTAGACACCATAAATATTTTTGCAGTTTACATAATAAGTTTAGTGATTCTGGACTGAAAACTAAAATAATTGCAATTATGAGACAATAATATGGAATGTACTTTACGAGTTACAAACCAAAAAAAGTTTGGTTCCAGGATACAATAATAAATTTGAACTGAGATGAAAAAAAATTTCTTCCAGGAGACAAAAAGCAAAACTAATTTTAGAATTTTCATGTATTTTTGTTGTTTAAATTAAAAAATTACTATTACTGATTAGGCATCATAAATATTTTTGCAGTTTACATAATAATTTTAGCGATTAAGCCAAAAAAGAAAATTTTGGTTCCAGGAGTTTCGGTTACTATTGAGACAAGTAGCTATTATTACTATAGAGTTCATTACATGGACTGTTTTATTGCTTCAAAATTCAAATATCTTTGAAAAGACTGCAGTATGAAAATACATCAAAAATGCAATTTTTTTGACAAAATTGATTCTACTTTAAAAAGTATTTTATTTTTAAATACAAAAGTGACTAGATGTTGCAATTTCCTTTAAAATGAGCTATTATACAGCTCTCTATGATTTTCCAGTGCCCAGCTAGCTGAGCAGAAAGAAAAAGCGGAAAGAAAAAAATATCCCGTTTGTGGAGAATAACGTGGTAAAAGTCAATTTTCTTGATTTACAAGCCAATATATTTTCTTTGTTATTCAAGCCAAAGGGCGGTAAGTTTCCTTTATAGAGGATTCGGACAAGGCGGTTCTAATGGTGTACTTTTTGTTTTGATCTGACTCTTTTTTTAGGAGTTGGGGGGTTTTATATTTCTTGACATTGGAGGTGATCGTCTCTTACTAGGTTGCTAGCTACCGCTGCAACCCGGATTAACTATAAATACAAACAGGAAAAAGCCTACGGCTTTTTCTTCTTTTAAATAGTAAGAGACGAACCTCAAACAATCAAGTAGCTAACTAATTCCAATGTATGCAATTGTTTGTTATTCCACTGATCGTCTTTTAATGTAATCTAGTAGCTAACTAATTCCAATGTATGCAATTGTTTGTTATTCCAATGATTGTCTTTTAATGCAATTAGTCACAAGTCTCTTCGGAGGCGTGGGCTCAAATCTTACCGCTGGTATACGATTATAATTTATGTACAAAAATCAAATATCTTTGAAAAGACTGCAGTATGAAAAGACATCAAAAATGCAGTTTTAATTGAAAATTTCATTCTCTCTTAGAAATAATTTATTTTAGTTACAAAAGATTTTTAACCCAACTAATTTCCTTTAAAATGAGCCATTGAACAACTCTCTACGATGTTCCAGTGCATAGCTAACTATGGAAAACAAGAAAGAAAAAAGAAAAAAAATAAAAATATCCCGTTTAGGCAGAATGTTGTGGTAGCTGCCACTTTTCTTGATTTTCAAGCCAATATATTTCCCTTGCTGTTCAAGCCAAGGAACAGAAAGTTCCTTATACAGGGGTTTCAGACAAGGCGGTTCTAATTGTGTACTTTTTGTTTTGGTCTGAATCCTTTGTTAGGAACTATGGGTTTTTATATTTCTTAACATTGGACGTGATCGTCTCTTACTAGGTTGCTAGCTACCGCTACAACCCGGATAATATACCGCTGCAACCCGGATTTAATTTATAATGATTCCTTTTAATACTTCATTTACTATGGGTTACAGATCGTTTCTTAATGTAAATATATATATATATATATATATATATATATATATATATATATATATATATATATATTATATATATATATATATATATATATATAATATATATATATATATATATATATATATATATATATATATATATATATATATATATATATATATATATATATATATATATATATATATATATAATATATATATATATATATATATATATATATATATATATATATATTATATATATATATATATATATATATATATATATATACTATATATATATATATATATATATATATATATATATATACATATCGTAATTGCAAAAATATTTGTATATATTTAAACAAGGGATTACCACAATTCAAAAACCTTAAAAAAGAAACCAAGAGCTTGAGGCCTAGTAACAATCGTTGTTAGAAAAGCATTATTACCGAATTTTCAATATAAGCAATGTCTTTTTAAATATAAGCAATGTCTTTTTAAGACATGGAAAGAGATGAAAATTTTTTAATTTCAATTCAAAATCGCTAAAGTTATTAGGTAAACTAAAAAATAATTACGGTGCCAGATGAATTATTTTTATGTTTTAATTCAAACTAGTAAAATACCTGAAAAACATTCATTAGTTTGTTTTTTAGGTAAAATCCGCTTGCTAAGTGATTAAGCTAACAGGTTTGAACACATCCAGTTATATAATGTCAGTAGGAAGGCCAAAAATATGAAAATTAGCAATTATTGCAAATTATGATTCGATATTTTGACAAGGGATTACAACAATTAAATTTTTTTTTTAAATAAAATTAAAAGTTTCAAGCTTATTACATATTGCTGTTAGAAATCGGACTAGCTTCAACAGTCAAATATTTTTGAAAAGAAAGTAGTATAAAAAGACATTAAGTTACGTAAAGAAATAAAACTTGTAATTGCAAAAGTATTTGTTTGTATTTAAACAAGGATTATAAATCCTTTAAAATAACCAAAAGTTTGAAGCACGGTAGAAATCGTTGTTAGAAGGGCATCATTACCAGTTTCTTTCCTATAAGTACGATGTCTTTTTAAGAAATGAAAAGAAGATGAAATTTTGTTAAAACTCAGTTAAGAATCACTAAGGTTATTATATAAACTGCCAAAATATTTAATGTTTTAATTCAAACTAAAGAAATACGTGAAAATTTTAAATTAGTTTTTTTTTGTATGATTAATTAAAAAAACTTGTTGCACAAATTAATTTTTTCAAAGAAAAGTAAAGAACTCCTGTAAACAAAAAATGAGCAAAAATAAAATGTGCCAACATCGTTCTTTACTTAGGCAGCGCAATCGCGCTGCCTAAAATATCGGGTTGATTGGATTGATAGAATCAACCCGCTACGTCATTAAGCTTGAAGTTTTAAATCAACCAGTTATATGATGTAACCAGTAATAACGATGATTTTCTATTTGGCAAGGAATTACAAAAATTTTTAAATCTTAAAAAAGAAAACCCAAAATTTCAAGTTTAGTAAATATCGTTTTTAGAAATCAAATTAGATTCAATAATCAAATAGATTTGAACAGCCACAGTATGAAAAGATATTAAATTGGGTAAAGAGCAAAATAATGGTAATTGCAAAAATATTTTTTATATATTTTAAATAGGGATTAAAGTAATTCAAAAACTTTAAATACGAAAAAAATTGAAGCTTAGTATAAATCTTTGTTAGAAGTTGGATATGCTTTGATAATCAAATATCTTTGAAAAGAGACAGAATGAAAAGACATTAAGTTACGTAAAGAGCAAAATACTGTAACTGCAAAAATATATGTATATATTTTAACAAGTATTTAATTTTGGAGACCACACTACATCTTCATGACGATAAATGAAAGTTCAAATAGGGATAAAAACCTTTTAATAGACAGTGATGATGATAACTGTGATAGAAATTCCCAAAAATACCAGATATTTTGGTCATATATGCGGTGACCGTCATCAGTAATAAAACTAAATTAAAACCATATAAAACAATAGTTTATATACAAAATCAAATAAAACTACATATTGTTTAATTCTCTAATCCTTTTAAAAGTAAAGGCGGAAGCTAGCCTCTTTGACCTTCTTGGATTCGGTTCATTAGCGTTCAATGATATAACACTTGGACAGAGGTCAACTATATTGGGTAAATTGAACTCAACTCTGTCAGATTTTAATAAATTATAATATATATAATTTAGCCCAAATTAACCTGTATCACGATTCAAAGCAATATTCCTGAATAAGATTTTCTTGAATTTAAGAGTTTCACGAAAATTTTGCTTTAAACCCCAATTCCTAGAAATAAAAGAGACATTTTCGAACAAAATAAAATGGTCTGGAAAATTGAAAATATATTCTGAAAGGGCTGAAGTAAAATCTTGAGAATCAGAATCTTGCTTTAAAGCCGAAGAAATAGAATCTATATGCTGTAACAATCTCATTTCCAAATTCTGGTTAGTACTTCCACATATGCGCTTCCGCAAGTACACAGGATCTGATAGACCCCACTTAGCTGCATCAATGAAGTTGGATACTTTCAAGAATTTAGAAAACTACAAGAATTTTTTAAAGCTACCTTTAGACCATTACTCTGTAAAATTCTTTTAAGTTTTTACTTAGCCCACGTACACATTATGGTAAGGAACAAAAACATCCTTCTTCCGAGTTGTTTCCAAGACTTCCTTAGAAATCTCTAGAAAGGAGTGTTAGATTGGTTAGAATGGTGAAATTCAGGGAGAAAATTATTACGCTACCTAGATTTTGGCTTCTTAAATCAACTTATTTGGAGAGCTTGAAGCCCGGTAGACACAATTCGTGGCAAAATTAAGTCAAGAAATACCGGAACATTTTGGTTTTATGGAGATGTGGAATGAAGGGAAAGGCCCAATGGGTGTAAGTGTTTCAGTATAGAAGGAAGTCCAGCAAACCCTAAATGACCAAGAATCCAAGAGTGGCAAGCTCATAAGAACCAAACTATGTCTTTGAGGTTTTACTCCCAAGATAACGACTGTTGGGCTGAGGGGTATATATATATATATATATATATATAATATATATTATATATATATATATATATATATATATATATATATATATATATATATTATATATATATATATATATATATATATATATATATATATATATATATATATATATATATATATATATATAATATATATATATATATATATATATATATATATATATAGAGTAATTCAATTCAGAGTAACGGCAAAGTGACGGCTTCAGAGTAATGCAATTCATAGCGTGGTTTTCATTGGGTATACGTTATTTAAACTGTTGTTTTTTGGGTTTTTTTTGGGGAGGGGGGGGGGTAAAGGTACCTACGTTAGGTTAGTTTACGTACTTAATATTTGCAGTGCTTTGTCCCCAACCCCCTATTATGCAAATATATAGCCCAAATTTGTATAATACATAGCCAAATATATAGCCCAAATAATATATAGATTACGAGCATCACGTATATTACATTCATTGTCATAATTCCTTTCAAACATTTTAAAAGGAATGATCAAATTTAATTTAACAATTCATAATAACTTGGGCCAATTCCCATTCTTATATATCAAATATCTGGGCATTCCAAAACGTTAGTTCCAGAAATGTTCTTATCACCAGAAGCTGAGATAACGCTATGTTTGTCGTAGTATTTGTTGCATTGTTTTACCGAGAAAAAAAACTTGGCATGCAATGTTTCAAAGAAATGCTCTTATCACCGTAAGCTGAGATGACGCTATATGTGTTGTAAGAGTAGTGGATATGTGCGTTGCAGTATCCAAACGGATGTAGCCTCATATGACGTCATATATACCACATACATTTTTTTTTTTCTTTTCCCTGTTATATCCGTTAATACGAGATAGACTTCGGTCCTTACAGTAAAACAATATTACTTCAGCTACTATGGACTACAGTTCGTTTCTTAACGTAAAGTCTGATCTGATCTTTTCTTGGTCTGATCTGATCTATAATCGGTCTGATCTGATCTGATGTGACCTGATCTGTTCTTTGTTTGTTGTGAAATTACAAAAAGGAAAAAGTGTATGGCTTTTTCTTAAATGAAATAGTAAAACCTTACTACAACCTACGATTATGAAGTCATTTATCAATCTTTATCTTAAAATTTGCAGTTTTTCGTAAAAAATTGCTTCTATTAAAAAAATTATCTTAATTATAAATGGTTTTTAACCCCATCAATTTCCTTTAAAATGAGCCATTGAACAACTCTCTACGATTTTCCACTATGACAGCAGTAAAGAATATTAGTAAAACAGTTTTATGTTTGATAGAAGGAGAATAGACTTGTACAAGAATTATCTGAGTGATTGATCATATGAAAACAAAACGAATGTAAAGAAAGTGGAGAAAGCATTAAAATATGAACTATAAGGTATGAAATGGAGGCCATGGATAAAATTGCTGAAGATCTGGAAGATGCAGCTAGACCCTATAATAGTAAAATAGTGTACTGGCATGTTAATAAATTGAGAAAGAGTAGTCAATCCGGACTTGGCCCAGTTAAAGATAGGAATAGGGCCACAATTAGCGATAAGGAAAGCGTTAACGAGAGATCGACAAAACATTTTGAGAATTTGCTAAACCGAGATAGAGTTGCAGGAATAGATAGAGAGGAAAACGAAAGTTTGTGATACCTTGGATGTGAAGGAAGATTTGTTTTGTAAGGAAGAATTAGCAACAGTACTAAAAGGACTAAAAATAATAAGGCTTCAAGGTGGTAAGTGAGTTTCCTATAAGTTTCCTATATATGAGTTTCCTATATATGAGTTGCCTATAAGGTGGTAAGTGAGTTTCTTAAATATGGTGGCTCTGAGGTTAGAAATAAGTTACTGAAGATTAAGAATATCATTTTTGAAAAAGGGGAGGTAGGTAGAGATTTTAGTAAAACTTTAATTAAGGCACTTTATAAAAAAAAAGTTATAAAAGTGAGTGTGGTAATTGTCGAGGTATTAGTTCGGTCTCTGTAGGTAGTGAATTGCTTAGTAATATGATACTCTTTAGACTGAGAGATGCCGTAGACGAAGTTTTAAGAAAAAACAGTGCGGTTTTAGAAAAAGGTGGAGGATGTTTCGTCCAAGTTTTCATTCTTAGGTTAATAATTGAGAAGTGCCTGAGTTGTCAAACACCTTTCGTCTTCAGTTTTATACATTTTGAGCAAGTGTTCAATTCTGTTGATAGAAGAGCTTTATTAAAGGTTTTATCATTGTATGGTATACCACACAAATACATTAAAGTTATTATTGTTATGTACGAGAATATAACTGTTGCGCTTAAGGTAGGAAATGAGGTTATCAGCTGGTTTTGCATTAATTCAGGAGTGAAGCAGGGCTATGTTTTATCCCCCCCCTCATTATATGGGTTATTTTGATGAAATTTGTCTTATGGAGAAAAGGATAGGCAATGGAAGAACATGGAATTAAATGGGAAGGGAAAATCTCCTTGACTTAGATTATGCTGACGATTTAAGCATCCTAGGTGAAAGTTTGAGCAAAATGAAGGAATTTTTAGAGGATTAGCGAGTTCTGGGTGGCTAGAATAGATTTGAAAATAATGTTAAGAAGACTAAGCCACTAAGGCTAGGAATAAGGGAAGATGAAAAGTTTACGTCGGGTAATGAAACATTGATCAGGTGGGTAGCTTCAGTTACCTTGGTAGTATTATTAGTAAAGATGGTGGGAGCAGTAAGTTGTTAAAGTAGAATAGTCAGGTTCAGGATGTTTTTTCACAGTTAAATAAAGTTTGGAAGAATAGGAAGAAAAGTTTGCAAACCAGGATTAGAATATTAGAAGCCCCAGTGATGACAGTGGTCAAATATGGCTAAAAAGCTAAGAGGAACTCCGAAAAGTGAATGAAGATTTACTAGATGTTTTCCAGAGAAATTGCTTAAGGATTGTTCTGGGTACCCGGCTGACTGACCATATTTCAAACAATAGGCTGTACGAAAATTGTGGTTCAATACGCTCTCTAGGGCTATAATGAAAGAAAGGTTGAGGTGGCTAGGACACTATTTGTGGATGAAGGATGACAGATTGCCGAAGATTGTTCTTTTTGGCCAACCATCTAGGGCTAAACGGAAAGCAGGTCGTCCTCGTCTGGGATGGGAGGACGTCATAAAAAAGTTTAAAGGAGATTAGAACTTCGTTGGAGGGTGTAGAAAGGAAGGCTTTGAATAGATTGGGATGAAGGAGGAGAGTGAGTGGCTGTTTTGGCCTCAGGTGGCATGGTGCTGCGGTGAGTTGTTAGTAGCAGTGGCAGTATTCTTAGGAGTTATCGGCTATTACATTTCTTAACATTGGGCGTGAGCGTCTTTTACTATGTTGCTAGCTACCGCTGCAACCTGGATTACAAGCTAGCAACCTAGTAATCAAGGTACTGTCACTACTAAGAATACTGCCACTGCTACTAAACAACTCACCGCAGCACCATGCCACCTGAGGCCAAAACAGCCACTCACTCTCCTCAATAAAACCATGATACCAATGATACTTGTCAAAGTCCCATTTATAGTATAGATCCTTTAAAATTTAAAACAGAAACTCTTTTCAGTTACCTTCTGTCTAAAATGAGGAAGATAATATGTATGAACCACAGGGTTCAGTTTCTATGGCCTTGAGTTCACTCTTTTTACTCTAACATAGGTAATAAAGAAAATCTATCCTTTATGTAATGAACTGAAAAGTAAAACTTATATAAATCGAATTTTTCTATTTTTAAGTCACGTCAATTATTACGTCATGATTTACTAGGTTTCAGATATTTATGATGAAACTTACAAAGTCCCCTTTTATAATGAACTATTATTTTTTAATTAATTGATTAGTTTGGTTTCTATACTGCTCAAATTATCAACTACGAATACTAATTTAGATAGATACCCATGCAACATATTTTTGACTAAGATACACCCTAATCTTGCTGTAAATTAGTGGCGGAACGCCGCACTAATTCATAGCAAGATAAGGGTGTAACATAGTCAAAATATCTTTTAAAGCTTTCTACGACAAAAATTTCTATAAAACCATATATAACCTTTGTCCTTAGGGCTTGGGGGGAGTAATGTCATCCTCAAAGACATAATTTCCAGACCTTTCAACTACGTGTAACAAAATGGCCATATAAAATGTTGACCAAAAATGTTTGGAGAAATTATGGGTGTGGGGGGAGATTTTCCCTCCGAATACTTTCAACTATTAAAAGAGCAATAGCCCTTCTAATAGTCATCCTCAAAGACATAACTTCCAGAACTTTCATCTACGCTAAAAAAAATAGTGATTACGTTGGAAATGATGAGCAGAAGAGAGGGTTAGTTGCCCTCCAATCATTACTAACTATTAAAAAGGGCACTAGCCATTTCAATTTCCAATCGAATGAGCCTTTTTTGAATCTTCGGCAACAACGCATTCTATATGAACCTTATATGCCCCCAGGGCATAACTTACAACCCTTTCCCTGAGGGCTGTGTTGGGGTTGTAATCCTCAAAGATCCAATTTTAACTACTTTGAACAAAATGGCTATATAGAAATTTTGATTTGATGTGTTTTGGGAAAAGGTGGGCGTGAGAGAGAGGTTAGTTACCCTCAACAAACTTTCGACTATTAAAAAGGGCACTAGCCCTTTGAATTTCCAATCAAATAAGCCGTTTTTCAAGTTTTTACGACAAAGCTTTCAATAAAAAACTTATAGGTCCCCAGGGCATAACTTATAACACTTTCCCTGAAGTCTTTGGGTGGAGTGTCCTGCTCAAAGACATAATATCCAGAACTTTCAACTATGTTGAAGAAAATGGCTTTCTTAAAATTTTGATTTGATGTGTTTGAGGAAATGGTGGGCTTGTAAGGGGTTTTAATTGCCTTCCAATCACTTTCGACTATTAACAAGGGTACAAGCCCTTCCAATTTCCAATCGAATGAGCCCTTTTTGAAGTTTCTATGACAAATTCTTCAATACGAAGTGCTCTGGTCTAAACCAAAAAATAAATAATACATTGCGCCAATATCATTGATTACTTAGGCAGCACTATTGCGCTGCCTATGATAAAAAAGGGCACTATACTATTAAAAAGAGGACTATGCCATTTCAATTTCAAATTGAATGAGCCCTTTTTGAAGTTTCTACGACAAGGCTTTCTATAAAACCATATATGCCCCCAGGGGAAAACTTACAACCCTTGCCTTGAGGACTGTGGGGGTTTGTCATTCTCAAAGACCGAATTTCCAGAAAATTCAACTACGTTGAACCAAATTACTATTTCAAAATTATCAGTGGGTGTTTATGGGGAAAAGGTGGGCATGAGAGGGGTTAGTTGCCCTTCAATAACTTTTGACTATTAAAAACGGTACCAGCCCCTTGAATTTCCAATCAAATGAGCCCTTTTTCAAGTTTCTACGACAAATTTATCAATAAAAACCTTGTATGTCCCCAGGGTATTCACTTACAACCATAGATCTGAGGTCTCTGGGGGGAGCATCATCCTCAAGGACCTAATTTCTAGAACTTTCAACTACGTTGAACAAAATGGCTATCAGAAAATTTTGATTGGATGTGTTTTGGGAAATGGTGGGCGTCAGAAGGGGGTTAGTTGCCTTCCAATCCCATTTGACTATTAAAAAGGGCATTAGCCATTTCAATTTCCAATCGAATGAGCCTTTTTTGAATTTTCTACGACAAAGTATTCTATGAGAACCTTATATGCCCCCAGGGCATAACTTACAACCCTTTCCCTGAGGGCTGTGTTGGGGTTGTAATCCTCAAAGATCCAAATTTCAACTACTTTGAACAAAATGGCTATCTAAAAATGTTGTATTCGATGTGTTTTGGGAAAAGGTGGTCGTGAGAGAGGGGTTAGTTTACCTTCAAATAATTTCAACTATTAAAAAGGCACTAAACCCTTTAAATTTCCAATCAAATAAGCCCTTTTTTCAAGTTTCTACGACAAAGCTTTCAAGAAAATCTTATATGCCCGAAGGGCATGACTTATAACCCTTTCCCTGAAGACTTTGGGGGAGTGTCCTGCTCAAAGATATAATTTCCAGAACTTTCAACTATGTTGAAGAAAATGGCTTTCTTAAGATTTTGATTGGGTGTGTTTGAGGAAATGGTGGGCATGGAAGGGATGTCAGTTTTCTTCCAATCACTTTCGACTGTTAAAAAGGGCAATAGTCATTTTATTTTCTAATTGAATGAGCCCTTTTTGAAGTTTCTGCGACAACGTTTCCTATAAAAACCATATAAGCCCCCAGGGGAAAACTTAAAACCCTTGCCCTGAGGGCACTGGGAGGGTTTGCCACCCTCCAAGACCAAATTTCCAGAACTTTCAACTACGTTAAACAAAATTGCTATCTCAAAATTTTGATTGGGTGTGCATGGGGAAAAGGTGGGCACGAGAGAGGGGTTAGTTGCCCTTCAATAACTTTTGACTATTAAAACGGTACTAGCCCTTTGAATTTCCAATAGAATGAGCCCTTTTTTAAGTTTCTACGACAAATTTATCAATAAAAACCTTATATGCCCCCAGGGCATTTACTTAAAACTATAGGTCTGAGGGCTCTGGGGGGAGCATCATCCTCAAAGACCTAATTTCTAGAACTTTCAACTACGTTGAACAAAATGGCTATCTGAAAATTTTAATTGGATGTGTTTGGGAAAATGATGGGTATGAGAAGGGGGTTAGTTGCCTTCCAATCCCATTTGACTATTAAAAAGGGCACTAGCCATTTCAATTTCGAATTGAAAGAGTTCTTTTTTATTGAGCCCTTTTTTGAATCGAATGAGCCCTTTTCTACGACACCGATTTGTATAGAAACCTTTTATGCCCCCAGGGCATAACTTACAACCCTTGCCCTTAGGGCTATGGGGGCGGTTGTGATCCTCAAAGACCTAATCTTCAGAACTTTTAACTACATTTAACACAATGGCTTTCTCAAAATTTTGATGGGAAGTGTTTAGGGAAAAATTGGCCGTGAGAGGAGAGTTTGTTGCCCACAAATAACTTTTGACTATTAAAACGGGCACTATCCCTTTGAGTTTACAATCAAATGAGCCCTTTTTGAAATTTCTACGACAAAGCATTCTATAAAAACCTCATATGCCTCCATGGTATAACATACAACCCTTGCCCTGAGGGATGTGGGGGTAATGTCCTCCTAGAAAACATTATTTAGATCTGGAAATCAACTACGTTAAACAAAATGGCTATCTCAAAATTATGATTGGATGTGTTTGGGAAAATGGTGGGCTTGGAAGGGGTGTTAGTTGCCTTCCAATCACTTTCGACTATTAACAAGGGTACAAGCCCTTCCAATTTCCAATCGAATGAGCCCTTTTTGAAGTTTCTATGACAAATTCTTCAATACGAAGTGCTCTGGTCTAAACCAAAAAATAAATAATACATTGTGCCAATATCATTGATTACTTAGGCAGCACTATTGCACTGCCTATGATATAATAAGATTATAAACAGGTAAAAGCTAATCTTAAGGAATATAATTAAAATAATTGTGCATATAATGATTCCTTTTATTACTTCAGTTAATATGGGCAACAGTTCGTTCCTTAATATACAAAAAAATGATGCCGTATATGCTGAATATTGTGGTTGCAGCTATTTTCTTGATTTTAAGCCAGTATATTTTGCTTGTTGTTAAAGCCAAGAGACGGTAAGTTTCTTATAAAGTGGTGTCGGAAAAAGTGGTTTTAATAGTGTACTTCTTGTTTTGATCTGACTCTATTTTTAGGTGTTATGGGTTATTTTATTTCTTAAAATTAGACGCTATTGTCACTTACTAGATTGCTGACTAGCGCTGCAACCATGATACAGGTTTAAGTAAAACAAAATTTATTTTAAAACTGGGTCCTTGAAAGCCTATGCGGCTTAGTGGATAGCTTTTTGGAATAGTAAGTCGAAGGTCTATGGTTCAATTCCTTTCGCTGGCAATTTTCACAAATTTATCATTTTGAAATAAAAAAAAATACTTTAATAACTACTGAATTAAATTCTCTTTACTGACATCGATCCATCTTTTATCAAGCCACTATATTTTCCATGTTATTTATTATCATGTTTTTTATGCAAAATTGGCCATAAAAATGTAGTTTTTAGTGGAAAAAATGATTTTATTTAAAATTTAAAAAAAATCAATTACAACTGGCCCTAGATCGGGAAATTTTCTTTAAAATGAGCCATTGAATAAATTTCTACGATGTTCCAGTGCCAAGCTACCTGTGGAAAAAAAAAGAGAAACAAAAAGATGCCTTTTAAGCAGATTGCTGTAGTAGCTGCCACTTTTCTCGATTTTCAAGCAATTATAAATCCCTTTTTGTTCAATCCAAGGGACAGAAATTTTCTTATATAGGACAAGGTGGCTCTAACTGTGTACTTTTTGTTTCGATTTGACAATTTTTTTGGAGTTATGGGTTACGAAAAATAAAACTAGTTTTAAAATTTTCCAGTAATTTTCTAGTTTTAAGTAAAATAAAATAAAATTATCTTTTTGAAAGATGAACGTGTATAAATATTGCATGCACTTATTACGTCACATATGGTTATCTTTAAATGTAAACATTCAATGACACGTCGGGTAGTTAGAAACTAACAAAAAATAAAACTAATTTAAGAGATTTCAAGAATTTTTTCCCGTTTTAATTAAAAAATTTAATTATTGCTCAGACACCAAACATATTTTTCCAGTTTACATAATAACTTTAGCGATCCTGAACTTAGAACTAAAATAAATAAAATTACCTTGTCGAAAGATAAACGTGTAAAAATGTTGTATATACTTATTACGTCATATACGGTTAATATATGATTATAATGTCATTCATCAAGCTTTTACACAATTCAGTGTTTTGTCAAAATTAATTCTATCTTAAAACCTATTTCATTTTTATTACAAAAGGCACTAGATGTAGCAATTTCCTTTAAAATGAGCAATTATACAGCTCTTTCTGATTTTCTACTGCCCATTTAGCTGAGGAGAGAAAAAACAGAAAGAAAAAACCTACCTTTTGTGGAGAATATTGTGGTTATAGCCACTTTTCTTGAATTTCAAGCAAATATATTTTACCTGTTGTACAAACCAAGTGATGGTAAGTTTTCTATATAGAGGTTTTTGGAAAATCAGTTTTAATAGTGTACTTCTTGATTTAATCCAACTCTGTTTTAAGGAGTTATGGGTTATTTTAGTTTTTACTATGGAGCTTGGTCGTCTCTTACTAGGTTGCTAGCTACCGCTGCAACCCCGATATTTGATTATCAAAGAAAGTCCAAGTTTTAACAACGATTTCTAATAAGCTTCTAACTTTTGATTTCCCTTTAAGGTTTTTGAATTGTTGTAATTCATTCTCAAATATATACAAATTTTTTTGCAATTACCAGTTTTTTTTCTTTACTCAATTAAATATCTTTTTATTCTGTAATCTATCTAAAGATATTTCATTATTACAGCGTGTCTGATTTCTAACAATGATTTCTATTAAGCTTCAAACTTAGGTTTTATTTCTCAAGGTCTCTGGACTGTCGTAATCCCTTGTTATAATATAGAAAAATATTTTTGCATTTACCTGTTTTTTGCTTTTCAAGCAGTTAAATGTTTTTTCTTACTGCAGTCTATTCAAAGATATGATTATTACATCAAGTCTAATTTCTAACAACGATTTCTACTAAACTTTTGCTCTTTCTGCCATTCAATGTCTTTTCATACTTCAGTCTATTCAAAGATATTTGATTATTACAGCAAGTCCGATTTCTTACAACAATTTCTACTAAGCTTCCAACTTTTGGTTTTATTTTCTAAGGTTTTGGAATTGTTATAATGCTATCTTAAAATATATACAAATATTTTTGCAATTATCAGGTTTTTGTTGTTTAGGGCAATTTAATGTGTTTTCATCCTTAATCTATTGATAAATATTTAATTATTGCAGCAAGTCCGATTTCTAACAACGATCTCCACTAGGTTTCAAACTTTTGGTTTTCTATTTTAGGGTTTTGAAATTGTTTCCATTCCTTGTCAAAATATATAGAAGTATTTTTGCTATTACCAAATTTATGCTCTTTAAAGAATTTAATGCACATCACCATACTTGAAAATCTTCAATTTTTCCTCATAAGTGTGACGCCACCGTGCACTGGCACTCGCCAGTCTTCTAAATATGTTGGCTATCTTCTAATTGCAGACAATTTGAGCCTTTTCTTGACGCTGTGACGTCCAAATTGACCTTAAATTAGAAGTGGTGCCTTTATAAAATTACCTTTTGGTTTTATTTTATCTTTAACTTTTGCCTCGGTGTGTCTTTGTCATTATGAACGACATTTTGCCAAACCTTTCTTCTTTTAAATGTTCAGGTTGTGGAAAAAAAACTTTTTTATTCTTCCAACGATTTATCTTGTCCAGTTTTTTGATTTTCAAAGGAAAGAAAAGCATTTACTACCACCTTTGTTTCTTTTAATTGTTTAGGAGGTGGTACAAACAATTCTTCGTTTGCCTTGGCTTGTCTGTTGTCATTATGAAGTATTAAAAGGTATGGTAGACATTGATGACCTTATACGTGTCAAAATCCAAAACCCAATCATCATGGCTATGCAAGTTTTCAGTTCTTTAGGCAATTTAATTATTTTCATACTGATTTTATTCAAAATATTTGATTATTACAGTAAGCTTGATTTCAAATAACGAATTCTACGAAGCTTCAAACTTTCTGTAATAGTTTTTAAGGTTTTAAAATTGCTGTAATTCCTTGTAAAAAAAATGTATACATATTTTTTCCAATTACCAGTTTTTTGCTCTCTTATACAATTTAATGTATTCCTCCACATCTGAAAATCTTCAATTTTTCCTCATAAGCGTGACAAGTTTGTCAACGGTTTTGCAATATTGATGTATATAAAAATGATTTCACACATATGAATAGTTGCTCACCAGCACTGCTCTTAAATATAAAGTCTATTTACATTCTTTTTTGTGCTTCTTTTGTCTTTCATCGGCTTCATGGCAATCTTCTTAAATCTCTTCAAAAAAATTCCATGTTTATTTCTGATTCAGCACCATATAGCTTCCATTCTTCCTTTAGTATCTGTATTCCTCTTATCCCTACTATGCGATCCGATTTCAATCCACTCATTGCTTTTCAACAGGTCTGGAGTTCCCTACCTTCTTCAGTACAGAGATGCCACTCGTTTGGGACTTTTAAAAGGATTCTTAAGGACCACTTAGTTAAGAATAAATCTGAATAGCATTTTGTTTTTTATTTATTCATTTATCTATTTTATTATTTTTCTTTCTGAGGAGTTGATGGCCCCTGAGTGTATATTTTAAAATGGTTGTCTTTTCTGCACTTTGACTCCCAGGCCTCAGGTATATTCTCTTTTTAATATTTATATATATGAAACTTAATATAAAAAAAATCCTTAAATAACAGCACTAGGTCTGGCCCATAACCTTAATAATAGGGATTTAGAAAAGTACTACATATGCCATTAAGAAGGCATTAAAGTATGAATTAAGAATTGATGAATCGTCTTCCTTAAGAAAAAACGATTTCTAGCTAATCGTGGTCTGACGTTTTGAAGAGGTATTGAGCAGCCCAAACAAAATGAAATTACATGAAATGACATTTTGCTCCAGTTTATTGTCGCATGTCGGCTGTGGTCGAACCAGTGCCCAGCTGCTTCACTTCGTATCCTTTATTTTCATGTTGGTTGTCAACAAGATGGAATGATCAGTCAGTTTAAGCATATAGATAGGTTTAGCCATATTTACGGAAAGAGAACAAAATAAACGCGAAAATTATGGGTTGCTTCACTTGGAACGGCTATAGGGTTTGCAAAGTTTTCCAAAGCTATAATAATCAATTTGAGTAAAATGAACAATTAACGGTATAACAGCATTGGTTTTAAAAAAGATATGGCACGATTGGTCAGCCTTTTTTTGTAGATTTTTTGTTTTGGATACATCTAAGTAAAAAAGGGAAAAGACTATGTGTGACATAACTGGATTTAAAGGGAAGATCTTTAGAGAGATGTTTAAATGATTTTTGTTTGAGGATTCTTATCCTTATTATACTGTTGATGGCAGAGTGTGAGGCAAAGAATATTGTGATTAAAGTAGCAGGAAAGTTCTCTGCAATAATTTGGTCATATTTAGGAGTAAAATAGGATTATTTCACTTTCTTTGTTTGCCGTCCTAGCCGATTGGATTGGTGCGCTGGATATGGAATTCTTTGTCCGAAATGGCGAAGGTTAGAATTCTAGTTTATCCAATTATTTGGTTTTCGACGGGGGTCAGTGGCATGACTCTGTAAGCTCAGCCAGTTTCAACCCAGCTCTAAATGGGTACCTAGAGAAATCTGGGAAACAAAAACAGGAAGGGTGTGCGAGAATACGGGATGGTTGGCCCCCAACCCCTATTGCACTTCCTCGCTGAACGGGCTAAAAACGGAGATCAGCACCACCGGTAGGGACTGCAAAGTCCAATGCCGTATTCTTTACCCTTTTTTCAATCTTATGCTTTAAAATAAGTGCCCCTGTTACCAATTTTTTTAAATGAACTACATCAATCCTTACATTTGAATGTACCACTTTAATAAATTTCTTTTACTGAAACTAAAAACCTGCATATAACCTATCAGTATGTATACACATATTTAGAATTGTAAAAATATTAGAAAAAATAGAAACACATATATTAGAACCACTACATATTTAGACTCACAATAGAAAGATAATTTTTAATATATAGCCCCATCCCAAACTCTTTATTCAGAGTTTCGGTTACTGTGGGCACGAGTCATTTCCTAGAGTATCATGATCATTTTGAAAGCTAAGGAGCATTGATTGCCTTAGAGTCAGATAACCTTATAACCTTACATAGTCAATTATATAGGTATATTTTCATATAATTTATAAATGCTATACATGTGTCTTTCATTTTAGTCACTTAACAGACCAGGGATGTATGGATTGGTAATTGTCACAATCGTTACTGCTTTGAACTTGACACTGCTTTTCAAAATATACCAAGCTAGACAAGAAAGAGCAGCATTTGGTAAGAATGAAGAAACGCCACGGATAGGACGTTTTGACCAAACTAGACAATATATCATTTTCGACTCACTATTCGCTGGTGATAACTTTCGGCAGTTATCTCAACAAAAACTGTTTGTTTAGCAACCGTGTCAACACTTGATAATTAAGTTGGCTACCACAGGTAATAAAACATTGGGGTGGCCTAGTGTCACTAGCAATTTATCTAAAAGATTCAGAGGAACAATTATTTCGAATCTACTTAAATTATTTGTATTTCTGTCATTGTGATATTATGACTAATGTCAGTGTTCATCTTATAATGCATTCAAGTAAAGCAAACATTTACTTAACAGCTTCTAGTTATTTAATCTCAGTGCCCACTGTGACCCTGTGCTCAAGCCCCCTACAGCTATGAATCGATTTATGAGCAACAGGATTGTAACGAATATTCCACAGAATCCTGGCGTTCCTCAAAATCACATGAGAAATGTAGCCCGCAAAGGGTGTGGCACTAAGTACGTAATTACAACTGATATTGATGTTATACCTTCAAAAAAATCTGAAAGTCAGTTAGAAAAATTTTTGAAGAGAAGGGAAAATAGGGACTGCTATAAATGCGCGTTTGCAATACCTACATATGAGCTTGACGATCATGTTAATTTCCCAAACACTAAATCTGAGGTTTTGGCCTTTGAAAGTACAGGACATGCAAGGCCATCTCACGAAGAAGTATTTATACACAACCAATTTGTATCCAACTTTTATAGGTATAGTATAATATTATCTCATCGGAGCTTTTGAAACTTTCCGAAATCTTTTAAGGTATTTAAGTCAAAAATGGCCCGAATTTATTCAGGTTGCGTCAATAGTGACAGAATATTTGAGGCTTTCAGATAACAGTTTCACCAAAGTTGAAATGGTACGCTTTTAACTTCAAGCAACTTCTTTTAATCTTTTTGACATTTTTTAACCTATAATGACTTTCACTACAAAATTAAAAGCCATCCTTTCTAAAACTTATCAGCTTCAAATACTTGCAGAAATTTTTGTTTGAAAAGTGTTTAACAGCTGACTTTAACTACGGTTGTTAACAGTTCAAAGTGCTTAACAATTGTTACTACATGATTCTGCATTTAAATCTATTTTGGTTCTTTGTACTACAAATGTATCCCACCTTTCTTTCCAAGCAATTACCTGAATACAAAAAATATTTAAATATTCACATCATTTAGAATTATCAAAAACTGGCCGTCAAAAATGTATTCTGATTTTACCCAATTTGTGCTTACACTCAGGGAATATAAAGGAGATAGTTTTCCTTTGAAAAAAAGAATTTTACATATTGTTGATATATGGCTCTTAAATTTTAATGGTTATTATTTAAGGTTAAACAGAACTTAGATTAAAAATAGCATTGTTAGAGGATTTAAGATACTACATTTAAGATACTACTATAGATCTTGATTTAATATGCCGATGCTACTGAAAGATGTGTCATCTCTTGGTCTTTATTTTGTTAAGAGACTCGTTGACCATAGATGACTACAGTTTTATTTTCAAACTCTGAAGCTTAAAAGTTCTTAATTTGTGTAAAGTGTTTAAGAGAAAATAAAGAGTTTACCTTTAGAAAAAGTGTTTTATTCCCTGATTAGAAATGACTCCAAATTTTAATAGTTTTTGTTCAGGATCAACACAACTTAGGTTAAATATGTCATTGTTAGAAGATCTAACATTTATAATCCAACTATAAACCTGCAATTAATATGCCAAGAGTGATGAAAGAGTTTTATGTTAAGGAGTGTACATTATTCCTCGGCCTTTATTTTATTAAGGGTTATCGATGACCATAGGTGACTACTGTTTTATTTTCTAACTCTGAACTTTTAAAATCATTAATTTTTATTATATTTTGGTTGCAATTGATTTTTCATATTAACTTCTTTTTATCTGTAAAAAGGAAACATCTGTTTTAGTTTTGCAAAAATATCCTTTCAATCCATATAAAAAAAAACTGTGCTACAGTATCGTCACATCTATGAAAAGAGAAAAAATAACCTTAATCTAATGACATTTATTTGTGCACCACTCTTTTTTCAGATTAAATTCTTATAGTTCGTCAGCTAGATTCAAATATGTCTCCATGTTCGTTGCCTGGTCGAAATTAGAGCCAAATTGATAAAATCAACATTACTAACACAACTTCAAAATTATGAATTCCATACATAATTTGGGGTTGAGCTACAGTTAAGTTCCAAGTGTTGGAATTGTGATGGTCTTCTAAATTGAAGATTTGAGACCTGTTTGTTTTTTTTTAAATTAAAAAAAGACAGAATTTTCAAACATAAATTTTCGTCTCTTTATGGGAAATTTAGAATACGAAACAAAGACACATTATTAGTAAAGAATACTTGAGGACGAAGAAGTGCTATTATAGGCTTTGAAACCAAATTCTTGTCATTTCAGATATTATTTTTGTAGTAAAAGCATGATATTAAGGAAGAACATAAGTTGTAAATAAACCCTAACTTACGCCTGGGGTCTTAGACTTCTTTGGGAGCATTAGACTTCTGATAGTTTATGGACCCTTACATTTTTTTACTGCATATGAAGGTTGTACTAACGGTTTTTTTTATTGAAGGTCAAGCTTTTTTGAATAACCCTCAAACTGTATATTAGGTGAAATGTTTCATACTAAAGGTAAAATGTTGTATACTAAAGTAATTCTTCTTCATCCTGCTGGAGCTCATTCAACACCACAAACGACATCTTAATAAGTAATCCAGTGGGAGACTTCAAATTTTTCTATGTGCCTTTTTATGTTTCTTTGGATACTGCGCCACCACATGATGAACGTTTTGTTGGATATGGTTATACAAGAAATACTCAAGTAAGTGTTCAAACATTTCAGTATTTAGTTTTAGTCATAAGTATGAGTCTACGTTAAACATTCAAATTGCTCATTTAAACTGGCATACAAGCCATTATGGAATAATCAAGCATCGGGGAGGGTATTTGGACCTTATTTCTAAGAATCTTTAATCTTTTCTGCTTGGGCAAGATTGACTCCTCATTCCTTGCCCATTGAGTGTTCTCTCAGTAAGTCTTGTGAAAATAAAAACTGTTTGTTCGTCAGCCTTCGAACTAACTTTTTATTTTATGTTAACTACCACATTTTTCACATCATTTTGAAAGCCATTTTCCAAATTTCTGGCCCACTTCAGGACTTTTAAAGTGGCTGTAACCATTCCTGGTAGCAAAAATGTGAAACAAATCCACCCCATCTTTGATTATATTAGTTTGAAAAATCTCTTCCCCTAAAGTTTGAAAAAGGCTTAACTTATTTTTACCATAGCTAGATACTACCCCCTCATTTCAATTGACGCATGAAAAATCATTTGAGCTAAGGCAGTTCTCTAGCACTGCCGTGTTAAAGAGCCTCATATGTGCTATTTATATATTTTAATTTTTTCTCCTCTGGTTACTTTGGAACGCCTGCTCACAGAAACCTCGATTTTATCTCATTTTATTGGAAATCCAAAAATCCTTTTTTTGTTAAAAGTAACTGGAATGCAATTACTCCCCTTTCGTGCTCTTTTCTGTTCTCTAGCCCCTGATAAAAACCAAATGATATCTTATAAAAATTATGGGATACTCCTATGTGTTCAGTAGCAATCTGTTTTTTTTTCAAAATGCCTATAAGCCCAATAGATATTCCTTTAAGAATAGGAGGGTGGCATAGTTCCTGAACTTAGGGCTACAATTAATTATAGTTACACCTTGTTTAATTTATGTACAATGGAAAAAGAGAGGCTATTTCGATATTCGATTTGCAATTGAATTGGAACTTTCAGATATTATCCTGCGGTTTCAAAATGATTATAAAAAATGTGAGGAAGGGGAAAAGAATATGGGGCCAAGGAATGGACCAAGATATTCCTGTCCCTGGTCAGTTTAAATTTATAGAGGTAAATCTTGGACCAACAGGAGCCATATTTACCCAAAAAATATTCAGAACAAGCCCTCCCTTAAATATGGGGCCTAAAAAAAATCAAATTTTTTCTTGGTCTACTCAAAACATTTATTTTCCTGTGGTTGGGGAAGTAGAAACCTAACGCAGATTGAAAACTATATGAAAATAATTGCCACATCCTAGAATGGTCTTGGGCTAGCAAAGGGCTAGCAAATGGTAAAAACAACTTTTTGGGTGATCCACTTGTCATGGAACGGTGGTCATATGGAATTCAGAGGGAGGTCATTTCATTTTATGTTGAATGTTTGGATAGTTATTTAGGAGCAAAGTTTGATTTAAGGAGAACCAGCGTACTAATTATAATCTTGTTGGTTAACTGGCCCCTTTTTATGTAAAGCCAGTGATACTGTTTCTGAAATTTTAAACAGTCAGTTTGTTCAGAAACTTTTAAAGGTCTAATGAACATGCTTTTTTGGTCATCTTAGCTTCTACAGCCAAAGAGCCAATGATCAAACATCATTTAAATTAGCTATTGTTTTATATATAGGATTTGGTAGAAAGATCTTTGGGATCTTTTTCCAGGCAACAATTACTAGAGCACAACGAGGGTAAGATCTGTGAATTACACTGGAACCTAAGTAAACCATCAGTAATCTTTCAGTGAGTAACTTTTTAATTAGTGGAAGCAAATAAAATACCAAGTTTGAAATAATTCAAGTTTATATGGAAATAGGTTGATTCTTTAACGAAGGTTGTGCTCGATTTGGATTCTGTGATTCCAGTAACAGTAAGAAAACACAACTTTCAATCCTTCTCATATAATTTGTATTGAAGAATAGATTTATTTAACTGGATTTAGTTGCCTTATAATATTATTACTAATTTATGCTCTTTGCTTGGAAGCAAACAGCGTCATCTATAATAATTCTCAATAGTGGATGGTAGAGTGCGTTCATATTATGATATACATATATATATATAGTCTTTGAATAGTGAAATTCACCTACAAATAAAGTGAAGATCTTATGCTAGAGTAAAGGAGCGTCTTCAGGACACTGTTCTCTTTTGTTTAAAATTAAAACTCCCCACCATTAACCAAAATTCTAGTATTTCTACAACGCCAAACATAACAACTTAAAGCACTTTTCTTCCCGATCCATTTCACTCCTGTTTCATTCACCTATGGTACACCTCACATACGAGGGACTAAGTCAGAGTGCCATCTAGCGGTCAATGCAAAAATCAGTATTTTATTGTATTAGTGGGATTTGAGGCTCTTCTTGGGAGGAAAACGATTAGAAGAGGTGAGGGCACCTGTTTCAACGGCCATAGAGGTACCTGCCGGGTCCTTTGACTCTTAAACTGCGGGTAATAGGTAGCGGGGCTCTACGCTTCCCTCGTATTCCTCGACGTAAGAGCTTCAAAGAGAGTAATGAGCTGTACCATCTGTAAGCTTCATACAAAACAGGGAGACTCTCTGTCCTGTAAGTCCTGCAACAAACAGTTCCATACGAAATGCCTAAAGATTCCGTGTGCCGATGCCAAAGTGACTGGACAAAACTGGAAATGCAAACCTTTTGCCTCCATTTCGCAGGCAAACACCAGAGCCAAGCAAGGTCAATAGTGGCCTCTTCCTCTGATCATCAAGGCAATCAGCTTCCCATTCCCTCACCCTTGTCTCAAGGAACACAGCCAATCGAAGTCAACAACCAAAACGACCCAACCCAATCGACGGAAATCTCTTTCCAAACTTCGGAGAAATCGTGCAGCTACTGCCACTCACCAGTTAGAGAAGAAGCTACGGCTATTAGATGCTTTTTTTGTCGAGAGCTGGAGCATGCCGCTTGTCAGGGAATCCAGGCTGATCTCTTCCTTGCAATCAAGATACGCAATCAGAATTCGACCCTTTTCAAGTACGAGTTCTAAAGCTGCTGTAAAAGAAGGGTCTCATACTTGCAGCTGAAACTAAGGTAAAGCCTTCAAGCAAATGGAACTCTGTTTTTGCAACGAGTAGAACTGGCCCCTCGTCAAACCACAAACCAAGCTCCCATTACAACTTCAGCCAGCCACAAACGCTTCTCGACTCTAGATCTACTGTCAATGCCCTGCTCAAAGCAGAAAACGAGAAAAGACTGAGGGAAGAGAACAAACAAACTTTGTTGTGTTTGAATTTCCAGAATCAAAGACGGTGCCTGACAAAGAGATGGTGATCAAACTAATTGCAGAAAATTACCTGGGCACAGAATTCCAAATCAATGACATATCCGGAACCCTGAGAGTAGAAACTCAAAGAGAAGACAAAAATCCTCGTCTGCTGGTGGTCAAGCTAAAAACAAATTTGACTAATTGCTCGAAAAGCGAAACAAGAGAGTAAAGTATGCCCGAAACCTTAGAAGTTCTGCTGACAACTTCACGAAATCAAACTGTTTCATAACCCTGATCTTACACTAATGCAAAGAGCTAATCAAGCTGCAAAGCGTCAAACTAGAAGGTTGAAAAACCCGCAAAATCACTTGAAAAACCCACAAGGACAGTCCAGAATCCCAGGAGACCCTAATGAAAAGATACAACTAAACTGACGTCAGAGAAACCGAAAGAAAAACTGAGAAAACAACTATCAAATGCATTTACTTCAACGCTGACTCACTTTTCAATGGACTCTCAGAAACAAAGAATTTAATCAGGAAGCCAAACCCAGATCTTGTTGCTATGGTCGAAGTGAAGTTGAAAAATTGCAGATACCTACCGAAACTGGCCAAATTTAATCTAGATGGCTACACTACCGCTGCATTAAACCTGGAAGATGAAAGCAGCAGAGGAATAATATGCTACTGTTCCGAAAAACTCTCAACTCAGCGCGTTTCCTTCGGAAATTCTAACCTTCACGAATGCATTTGGATCAAGTTAACTTTTCCTTGCGGCAACAGCAATGTTGTAGGGGTAACCAACCGAAGTCCCAACAGCTCTATGGAAAATGACCAGGCGATATGCTCCACAATTTGCTCTGTAGCAATTGAGCAAGATCTGAGCCTTGTAAATGTCAGTGACTTTACCTAAGGTTGACTGGCAACAACGCTACACTGGCACTTTGACACATGGGCCTACGCGGCTCTACATATAAACGTTTAACGATAATTATCTCGAACAGCTGATAGATGAGCTCACGAGTGCTCGTGGGAACGACACCACAAGCCTCTTAGATCTCTTCCTCGTGAATGATATTAGTATGGTAGAGTGGTAGAGAATATCGAAGTGCTAGCACCAGTTGGAAAATCACATCATGCCGTTATAGCATTTGACATCAAAGCCAAACCACAAGCAAAATCACCAGCTCAGCCAAAGCGCAACTATTACAAAGGAAATTATCAAGCGATGAGACAAGACCTCCAAAATATTGACTGGGAAGAAATTCAAGGACCAACACTCACCTGACAAACTCTATGACATTTTCCTTTCGGTCATAAGAGAAGCTGAAGGCAACATATTCCGTTGATCAGACGTCACTAGCGGGTAGCATTGTCGAGCAAAACAACTAAACTCATCAAAGAAAAACAAGAAGCTTGGGAGGAAAATGATATCGAAACTAAAAAATGAGCTTCCTGCTGACTCAGAAAGGGCTGGCTATCGAAAGGTTTCGAACAGAGTTTGAAAAGCAACCCACTTTGAATCAAATGAAGGGAACGGAAACCGGACAATAGCCTGAAGAAAAATCCAAAATTCTTCAGGAGATACGTCAACTCAAAGCGTAAGAACGGAGGTGGAATTCCACCTTTGTTTGACAAGAAGCTGGACAGCCTCATAAAATACCCAAAGAGAAAAACAGACCTTCTTGGCAAGCAGTTTGCAAGAGTCTATACTCGAGAACCAGACCTTAACGAACCCATTCCCTCGACCAGCAGCACAAACGATCACGAGCCAATCTCAAGTATCAGCATAACTGAATCTTTAGTACTCAAGAAACTGAAGGCTTTCAGCACGACAAAATCCCTAAGGCCGTATTAACTGCATCCAAGGGTTCTAAGAGAGACAGCTGACTTAACCGCTCGTCCGTTAACCATCATATTCCAGAAATCGTTGGATAAAGGCGAACTGCCAAGGGTCTGGAAGAGCGCAGTCGTGTCACCTATCTTCAAATCTGGTAAAAGGGAGATCCTGTCAAATTACCGTCCGATATGTCTCACTAGTATTCCCTGCAAGATTCTTGAGTCTATAATATCAGACCTTATGCTCGTCTATCTAAAGAGCAAAAGAATTTTTACTGATAAACAGTTTGGTTTTGTTAAGAAACGATCTACGGAAATTCAGTTGCTCTGCGCAGTGGAGGACTGGAAGACCTCTCTTGATAAGGGAATTGAAATAGATGTTAACTACCTAAATCTTCAGAAAGCTTTCGACAAAGTGCCCCATAAGTATCTACTTCTCAAGCTTGCACAGTATGGCCTGGATGGGGGGCAAATACTTGCCTGGATAAAAAACTTTCTAACGGGGCACAAGTGAGTCATTGCTGTAGAAAGTCAGATAAGCCAAATAGAATCTGACGTTATCAGTCGTGTCCCACAGGGATCTATTCTAGGTCCCCTTCTGTTCGACCTTTATATAAACGACCTAGTTGATGATATTGACTCAACGATTCTGCTGTACGCGGATGACATCAAGCTATATTGTATCATCATGTCACCTGAAGACTCTGCAAAACTCCAAGAAGATCTTGACCGTATTAGCACTTGGAAGAAGACTTGGCTGATGGAAATTTGTATCTCGAAAAGCCGGCACTTGACCCTCGGAGCTGAATGTTCATCTGCATGATACAGCATTCGGCCCACACCACTTGCTCAAAGCACGGTCGAAAAGAGATTTGGGTGTCATGGTTGACCACAAGTTGACCTTTTCGGACCACTATGAATTTGCCATAAAAAAGGGCTGCGCATTTATCAGCGCTGATCAGGAGAACGTTCAAGTGTCTCAATATATAAATGTTCACGACCCTCATCAAGTTGCTAGTCCACCCAATTTTCGAATATGATCACTGCAGAGTTCGTCCGTCTCTGAACAAGGATATATATGCACTGGAAGTAGTTCAAAGGCGGATGACGAAGTTCTGCCCAAGTCTGAAAGACCTCCCATACGAACAACGTCTTAGTCTGCTTCACCTACCAGCACTCTCATACATATTTCTAAGGGGTGATATGATCAAGCTGTACAAGCTATGCCATGGCTGCTATGAAAACGTCCCCGGAGAAGCACTACTGGTGGAAAATCATCTACGTGGCCATCCCTTAAACCTTAAAACTGAAAGATTCTACAAAGATGTGGGCAAATGGGCCTTTTGAAACAGAGTCGTCGACACCTGGAACTCCCTATCTTAAGAAACCGTTCTGGCGCCCTTCATCAGCTCTTTCAAGATATACGATAGTCGTATGTACGACTTAGGTAACTTTAAAATAATTACCTAAATTTTTGAATTTGTCTTTTTCCTGTTTTGTAAGAGGCTCCTGCCTACTTTTTTGCACTATATTATTATCATTTTATTAAACCAAACAGTCTATATACACTCGGTTTTTTCATATTTAAACGTTCATGTAATCTAAAACCCATGATATAGACTTTCCGAACGTTTCGTAGAAATGAATTGCAAGTAAGGAGAAACTCATGCAAACAGTGACCAAATCTCTAAGACAAAGGAGATTTGATAACAATATTAACTTCAAAGGAATTAGCTTTTATGGTGATTCAAAACATATATAGCTCATTAAGTTTAAAGTTTTTGCCATATGTTATGAGCTCATGAAGCTTAACATGACTTTTAAAAGAGGGGATGTAAGTTCTCTAGTACCACTTGTATACGTAGCACAGTAGGACCACCCAGTGCCACTCATCACGGCCATGACACGCCAGGGTTTTTAAAAGCTAATTTTTTTCTGATTTTTGCGCCGTGGGCTTTCCAGTGCTGTATCCAGTAGGAATGCAACAAATATACCTTTAGTATGGCCCCTGTACTGAGGTACGGGCCCAATGCATCCCAAGTCCATGGTAGTACATCCAAAAAGCCGTATCTTCTCTTGGGAAGGATATTTTACACAGTATAGGACCCTTTTGATACGCAAAAATACTGAATGAGGAAGATTAAATACTTAAATAGTAAGATTAAAAAGTCAAATTTTGAACACTACCAGTAATACTACTACTGCTGCAACATTTACTAGTAGTTACCATTACTATTACTATTGCTCCAAATATTACTTCAGTAACAACTGCCTGTAAGATTAAGAGAATTAAGATGAAAATCTCAAGAAGTATATGAATATAGAGATCATTTAAAGAGAAAATCGACAATGTCATAGTAATGGCTAATTGTATGAAGTTGAGTAGGAATACTGCTGCTGTGACTACTATTACAACTATACCTAAGGGTATAAAGGTGAAATTTTCTGTGAATATTTCTAAAAATTTCTGTTGTACGGATGACAACCAGCCATCCGTATGCAGGTTGTCACAATGGCATATCAGCAATATCTTAGGAGCAGTTTCGTGCGTGAAATTAAAACTTATATCGCTTTGTTATGGGTGATGCTGAACTAACCAAAAGACAATATTTGCATTGTAATAATACAGCTTCTACTCCTACAACTACTAATACTGCTACTATTATTATTACTGCTACTACATCTACTATTATTAAAGCTTAGACTACTACTATTAACTCTACTCCTACTGCGACTACTATAATTACTGGTTCTAAAACTACTGCTAATAAGCCTAAGGGTATTAAGGCAAAAATTTTGGGCAATATTGTAACTGCATTGAAATAGATCGAAAAACACTATGCCAACATTAGTTGTCAAGAAGAGGTGTCAACAATGCTTCAGGACTTGCTATTGGTTAAGTTGAAAATTTCATCGTTTGTCAAAGGGGATGTTAAGCAAAAGATGTTATGTGCATACTGCTACTAACACTATTACTGCTACTAACACTATTACTACTGAACAAGCTAAAGGTATTAAGGTGAAGCTTTCAAGAGATTTTAAGCGAATACTCAACTAAATTAAAACGAGTTACAATAATGTAGATTTCAACAAGGTGACAAAGCAATATCAAAATAACGGCTTACATTATTAAGTTAGATCTTTTCGGACAAGTTATGGTGGATTTTGAACTAGCCAGAAGTTAATTTGTGAATACTTTTGATACTGCTTATATGGTTACTGTAACTAACTACAATAAGGGTATTAAGTTGAAACGTTTAGTGTGAGTTTCAATTAAACGAAAAAACAATACACATGCAAGTATTGATAGCCATATAGGCAATATCATTGGCACCTCTCCTCTAACGTAGCTAGTGATATTATTGATATTTTAAAGGAACTAATTTTTATTCCAAATTCAAAGTTCTTTTACTCTCTTTAACTGTCAAAAGTGATTGGAGGGCAATCAGCCCTCCTCATTAGCTCATATTTTTTCAAACACTTCCAATAAAAATTTAAGATAGTCATTGTGTTAAGCATAGCTGGTCTTGTAACTGTATCTCTAGGGTTATTGCATTGGTCAATCCACCATAGCTATGCAATTTTCCCATTAATCTTAATAACTAAATGTTGCCATAAGATTAAACGAGAAAAGCACTGTGTGTATGCTGATTCCCAATAATACATCTTAGGAATATTCCAAGAACGACTGAGTGTATTATATTCAAACTTTTAGGGCTACTTCTATTGCTACTTTTGCTCTTAAAATTTAATTAAATCAAAACAGTGTAAGTGTATCCAGGCTGTCAAAGAGCATAAATACAATTTCTTGTGAATGTACTAAGTATTTTTTTTTTGTAGTCAACTAGATGGTTCATAACACTAAATGAAACACTGTTATTTGTGTCCATATTTTTAAAAGGGAGTATGCTGTTAAAAATTAATGATCAAATGGTCTCCATCATACAAATAGCTGTTCACAGTATACATTCTTGATCAGAAACCGAAAAGATTTAAAATTTTATTTTCTTTTTCCTTGATAGAACTATGTCAATATAAAACGAACAAAAAGTAGCTAAGAAATTGTTTTTTCAAAAAATAATCTTTTCAAAGAAAAGTAAAGGACTTCATTAATTCAAAATGAGCAAAAAATATTATTAAATCATCTACCAAGCGTTAAAACTACCACAAATCAGCATCGATCAGTATATGGAACCCTTAACAAACAGAAATTACAACACTTAACCGAGTCAAACTCAAAACGAACAAATATTACCATGAGTAGGGCTCAAAGCCCCAATGCCTTCCAAAGGCCAAAATACAATTTACAGTTTACTAAAAAAAACAATTTTAGATGTTTTCACGTTTATAACTTTAATAAATGAAATATTATTAACACTTTAAGGAATAAATTTCCACATTTGTAAGTTAAACTGATATTGCAAATTCATTTGTAGTTTTTTTCAGTATAGTGCAAATTATATTTTGGCCTTGGGAATGTATAGAGGTTTTGAGTCCTACTCATGGTAATTTCTACCCATTTTGAGTGTGACTCGGTTTATTGGTGTAATATCTATTCGTTTTGGTTTTCTTTTATTTATCGATGCTGAATTGTGGTAGTTTTACGCTTGGTTGATAATTTGATTTTGTTTTTGCTTTTTTTTGAGTTAATGAGGTTTTTACTTTTCTCTGAAAAATATTTTTTTGTGGAAATTTTTTTTTCGTTAATGACTAAAATTGCAGGGTGTATTTTTTTCATAGGAGACATAATTTATTCACAAAGAATCAACAAAACAAAACATGAAGCCCAGTAACGTGGGCTTGATTGCCACTCCAAACAGACATAATTTGCATCAGCACATTCGGATTAGCATTTCACAACAAAAACCCCAAAAAAATATATAAAACATATAGAACATGGAGAACTGCTTTGGGGAAAAAATCCCAATGCATAAACCTGCAGGCAATGGTGTCTCAACTGCTCACAGAAGCCAGAAATTTCAACAATCCCTAATAGAAAATAGCGTCTGAGACCATAGAACCGGAAGAATATGACGAGCAGAGAAAGCAGACCTCACAAACACTCTAATCGGCCTTCTATACATACCAACCTGTCTTGTTAGATATCCTTGGACATCAGAAGCTGTCTCAAACATATAACGAAGACACATTGGAGCAATATTAAAAACAATATCACACACAAATTTAATCTTATAAAATACGCACATCCCTGAAATCGCTAAAATATGTTTTCGTAGATAAATATTTCTAACTGAGGCAAGTCTATCAAATCCACAAATAGCACGCACAGCCTAATTCTGGAGAACACGAAAAGGTTTCAGGTGAACATAAATTGTTTCAAACCAAACAGAACAAAAGTATAGTAAATAAGGATGTACTAATGAAAAATATAAAATACACAAAAATTTATCCGGAAATTGACGCTTTAGCTTCCTAATTTAATTTCAATGCAATATTCAGTTTATTGAAATAAAAAAAAAATGAAACATAACACCAATAATAATAAGGATCCTGGAAGCGAACTTGTTGAGGACCATAACAACAAAAATTGAAAATGAACAAAAGAGAAAAAAAAGAAAAAACAGAGAAAAAGAGAAAACACGGGTAAATTAAAGCAAATTTATTAAAAATTTAGAGACTTATAATATCAAAGTTTAGTAACATTGTTATACAGCGTGTGAAAACTTGTGGAAAGCTCGATATTGGAGGGTATTATATTTCATTGAAGTATAGATTTATAAATGAGGGATCACTGGGCGGAGCTAGAAACACACTTGGGGAGAATAAAGGAACGGTTGGGATGAACGGAGACAGAGGCATTCAGAATTAATGCATTTAAAATAAGATAATAATTGGGGAGGAAGGTTTTTATGGTAAGCGGAGTATGCAAGAGATAAATTTAATTTTTTAATGATCTGTTTAAAAGGAATAATACCAAATCGGAGAACAAGTCCTGGGCGGGATATAGTCGGGGCAGCCGAAAAACTGCTTTGATGGCACGGTTTTGGGCATATTTTAATTTTTTGGTAACTGAAGGATAAGTGTTTGCCTCAAACAGATCCGGCAGTATTAGATATATGGGTCAATAAAAGAGTAATAAAGGGTTACAAGGACATCAGGGGGAAGAAAATTATTCACACGATTAATCATACTTACCTGTCGCAACATTATGGCTCTGATGTAGGAAACATGAGTTGCAAATGATAGGGAGGAGTCTACTTGGACACCAAGAAACTTGACAACTTCAACCTGCGGGAGGAGATTGGTGGAATATTTTAGGCTAAGTGCTTGCTGAGCTTAATTTTTTTGTAAGGGGTTCAAAATAATACAACCTGACTTTATTTGCTGTTAATGGTCATGCAGTTAACGAGAGACCATGTCCTGTACTCTATTCAGAAGGATTTGAGCAGAGGTGACGACGGATGGTAAATTAGGGCGCGGTGATGAAAAAGTTGCTATCGTCAGCAAAAAGTACTGGGTGCATTGATGGACCCAGGCCTGTAACCAAATGATTAATATAAAGGAGAAAAAGTATTGGACCAAGAACTGAGCCCTGGGGGACGCCCCTCTGGACAGGTAGGGGATGCGAGGTCATGCTGTCCAGACTCACACTCTGTACTCTATCAGAGAGACAGGAGCCGAACCATGAGAAAGGAATTCCACGAATCCCTATGTTCTGGAGTTTACTTAATAAAACACTGTGATCAAACATGTCAAAGGCCTTAGAAAAATCCAGAAATAAGCCAATAACAGTATTTTTAAGGTCAAGTTGGGAACGGATAAACTGTGTGGCGTCGATTAATGCATGAGTAGTTGAAAGTTTGGAACGGAAGCCATATTGATGAGAAGACATCAACAAATCTGAAGGATTAATCCCAAATAAGAAGGAAGAAAGACGTCCGAAGATAATTCTCTCGAGCACTTTGGATGCAACTGGGAGAAGTGAGATTGGACGATAATTACTTATCTCAGACGGATCGCCTTTCTTATGAATCGGGATAACAATTGCTGATTTAAATATTTCTGGGAAGACTCCATTGATCATAGACAGGTTTGCTATATGCACAATGGGTTCACAAACATAGGAAGATGCAGTTCTAAGAAGCTTATTACTTATCCCAAGGAAGTCAGGTGAACTACTATTAGAGAGAGATTCGATAACTTGAAGCACCTCATTGCTATCAGTTGGAGAGAAAAACATGGATCTGGGATTCTTGCTAGGGTGTACTGACTTGGAGGGGGAACAGGAGTTAGCATTTGGAAATATTGGTGAAATAATTATTAAAAGCATCCGGTACTGAAATTGGGTCAATTAATCTGCCGCTGATGTCCTTAAGGTTTATAGGTATAGATTTTGAATTCCTTTTTTTGAAAGAATTTTATTTATTGTTGACCAAATTTTTTGCAAGTTCCCTTTGCGGTGAGTGATTTTTGAATAACAATAATTTTTTTTGCTTAACGGATGAGTTTGGTATATAAGTTTTGTATTTTTTATAATTAGTTAGGTCAATAACGCTACTGGTTTTGCAAGCTATGTTCTATAGGTCATTTTTACAGAATGAAGAGATTATGAGGCTATTGGACATCCAGGGGTGTATATAGGTAGTTTATCGGTTTGACTTACAGACTTGAAAGGTTGAACTGATAAGATCACTCAGTCCCTGGGTAAAACCATTAGTGGCTGAATTAATATCCTGACAATCCAAAACCTTGGACCAGTCAAAGGATTTCAAACGATCCGTGAACCGGTTCATATTCACAATATTATATATTCTTCTAGTCGTAGGGGTATTAGTTCTAGGGTGTTTAGTAGTTGGTAGGAAGGGTAGGGAGAGATAGATTGGAAAGTGGTCTGACAGGTCAGAGAATATTATTTTGGAGGATAGGTGGTTTCCCAGGGAAGTTGATAAAAAATGTCAATTACAGTAGCGGTAGACCTTATAGGATCACTCTAGTAGCAAAAAGGATTGTTGGAAGAATACCACTTGAGATAAATGTTTCAAAGAAAGTATCACAATCATTATTATTGCTAACATTTAGTAAATTACAATTGAAGTCCCCAAAAACTATTGCCTTCTTTGTGGTAAAAGTAGAAGGGCCTTATTGACTCCGAACGGGGCACCAAATATGGGCATAGAGTCATTAGGGAGAACACGTGGTTAATGGGGTCAATGACCTAAATTCCAAGGTCAATGTTGTTGTTGTTTGTAAGTGCACGCTCTCAGCGAATGCTATGCCGTCCAGGAATTTGGAACACCTGTGCTGTCGACCTCAATTCACCTATCGTGAATCAATAATTCCCCTTAGAAACAACAAATTAATTCCCCTTTCTTGACAGATCAATCAACCAATGACATCATCTGTCAGACTTTAAAAATTTTCGCCTAGAAACGATTCTCCAGGAATAGATCCAAGTCATTAATGTCATTGCCTCGGAAACAACTCTTTTGGTCGAACTCCAAAGGATATTAATAAACATTGCCATGGAAACAATTCTCCAAGAAACATCTTAGCGATGAATTGTTTTAGCGCGGGAATCAGGTTTCTTATTAATTTGAAATGCATTAGTGCAGAGATGCCAAAAACAAAAGGAACACGCTGAATTACGTTTAGGGATTATTTGGGCGAAACTGTTTTAGACAGGTTATGGAACTATTTCGGCGAAACAGTTAGAGACATTTTAAAAGATGATTTTTGAAGAGATTTTAGAAGAGAATTTAATGGTGAAACTCTGTGGTCGTTATAATACACAAGTTTCATTTGAACAGTGTTGTGAGGTCCTCTAACCCAACGCCAAAGGGCTCCAATCCTCCTACCCCAACCCCGAAGGAAGCCCCCGGTCCTCAAAGGCCCCCAAGCTCCCAAAGGGCCACCGGCGCCCCCAAAGGCCCACCCAGACCCCCAAAAGCCATCCTCGGACCCCCAAAGGCCCATCGAGCTCCCAAAGGACCAACGGGGTCCCAAAGGCCCTCCACCGGTCCCCAAATGTCCCCTAGGCCCCCAACTGTCCCCCGGACCCCCAAAGGCCCTCCCTGTGCCCCAAAGGCCCTCCCTGTGCCCCCAAAGGCCCTCCCCCGGCCCCCCAAAGGTCCGCCGGACCAGAGAAGCACCGCAGGGATGCGCCACGGGCCAGGAAAGCGCCGCAGGATGTGCCGCAGGGATGCGCCGCGGGTCAGGAAAGCGCCGCAGGGGATGCGCCGCAGGGAGGCACCGCAGGAAAGCGCCGCAGGATGCGCCGCAGGGATGCGCCGCAAAAAAAAGTAAACTAAAAAGCAAAAATTTTGAAATGTTATCCCCAAACGCCCTCCTCAGACCCCCAAAGGCCCTCCCCTGGTCCTCAGAGGTCCCCCGGGCTCCCAAAGGGCCAACCGGCCCACAAGGGTCCCCCGGACCCCCAAAGGTCCTCCCCCGGTCCCCAAAGGGCCACTGGGCTCCCAAAGGCCCTCCCCGGTCCCCAAAGGTCCCCCGGACTCCCAAAAGACCACTCAATCCTCAAGGGCCCCCGGATCCCCAACGCCCTCCCTGGGCCCCAAAGGTCCTCCCCCGGTCCCCATACATGCACACAAAACTTACACACACACAAAAACTTACACACACACACAAAACTTACACACACACACGAAAACTTACACACACACACGAAAACTTACACACACACGCCAAAACTTACACACACACACACACAAAAACTTACAAACACACACACACACACAACACAAAAACTTACACATGCACACGAAAACTTACATGCAGACAAAAACTTACATGCACACAAAAACTTACACACACACACACACACACAAAACTTACACACACACACACACACGAAAACTCACACACACACGCCAAAAATTACACACACAAAAAAAATTACACACACACACACACACACACACACACAAAAACTTACACATGAACACAAAAAACACTCACACACACACACACACACAAAAACTTACACACACACACACACACAAAACTTACACACACACACACGAAAACACTACACACACACGCCAAAACTTACACACACACAAAACTTACACACACACACACACACACACACACAAACTTATACACACACACACACAAAAAACTTACACACACAAAAACTTACACACACACACACACACACACAAACTTACACGCACACACAAAAACTTACATCCACACACAGAAGCTTAGACACACAAAAACTTACACACACACACACACAAAAACTTAGACCCACACGCAAAAAACTTACATGCACACAAAAACTTACATGCACACAAAAACTTACCACACACACAAAAACTTATACACACGCACAAAAACTTACACACACACACAAAAACTTACACACACACACACATGAAAACTTACAAACACACGCCAAAACTTACACACACACGCCAAAACTTACACACACACACACAAAACTTACACACACACACACACACAAAAACTTACACATGAACACGAAAACTTACATGCACACAAAAACTTACATGCACACAAAAACTTACACACCCACACACACACACAAAACTTACACACCACACACACACGAAAACTTACACACACACGCCAAAACTTACACACACAAAAACTTACACATGCACACGAAAACTTACACACACACACACGAAAACTTACACACACACACGCACAAAACTCACACACACACACACACACACACAAACTTACACACACACACACACACAAAAACTTAAACATGCACACGAAAACTTACATGCACACAAAAACTTACATGCACACAAAAACTTACACACACACACACACACAAAACTTACACACACACACACACACACACGAAAACTCACACACACACGCCAAAACTTACACACACACAAAAACTTACACACACACACACACATACACAAAAACTTACACATGAACACAAAAAAAACTCACACACACACACGCACAAAAACTTACACACACAACCACACAAAACTTACAAACACACACACGAAAACTTACACACACACGCCAAAACTTACACACTCAAAAACTTACACACACACACACACACAAACTTACACACACACACACAAAAACTTACACACACAAAAACTTACACACACACACACACACACACACAAACTTACACAAACACACAAAAACTTATATCCACACGCAATAGCTTAGACACACAAAAAATTACACACACACACAAAAACTTACACCCACAACGCAAAAACTTACATGCACACAAAAACTTACATGCACACAAAAGCTTACACACACACAAAAACTTACACACACGCACAAAAACTTACACACACACACACAAAAACTTACACACACACACACGAAAACTTACACACACACGCCAAAACTTACACACACACACAAAAACTCACACACACACACACACACAAAAACTTACACATGCACACGAAAACTTACATGCACACAAAAACTTATACACACACACAAGAAAACTTACACACACACGTCAAAACTTACACACACAAAAGCTTAGACACACAAAAACTTACACACACACACACACAAAAACTTACACCCACACGCAAAAACTTACACACACACACACACAAAAACTTACACACACAAAAACTTACACACACACACACACAAAAACTTACACCCACACGCAAAAACTTACACACACACACACACACAAAACTTACACACACACACGAAAACATACGCACACACAAAAACTTACACACACGCACAAAAACTTACACACACACACAAAAACTTACACACACACACACACGAAAACTTACGCACACACACGAAAACTTACACACACACACGCCAAAAACTTACACACACACAAATACTTACACACACACACACCACACACACAAAAACTTACACATGCACACGAAAACTTACATGCACATAAAAACTTACATGCACACAAAAACTTACACACACGCGCGAAAAACTTACACGCACACACAAAACTTACACACACACACGAAAACTTACACACACACACGAAAACTTACACACACACGCCAAAACTTACACACACAAAAACTTACACACACACACACACACACACACACACACACACACACACACACACACACACACACACACACCACACACACACACACACACACACACACACACACACACACACACACACACACACACACACAACACCACACACACACAACACACACACACACACACACACACAAACACAAAAAAAACTTACACACACACACAAAACACACATGCACACAAAAACTTACACACACACACACACACAAAACTTACACACACGCACAAAAACTTACACACACACACAAAAACTTACACACACACAAAAAACTTACACACATACACACACACACAAAAACTTACACATGCACATGAAAACTTACATGCACACAAAAACTTACACACACACACACACACGAAAACTTACACACACACACGTCAAAACTTACACACACAAAAGCTTAGACACACAAAAACTTACACACACACACACGCAAAAACTTACACCCGCACGCAAAAACTTACACCCACACGCAAAAACTTACATGCACACAAAAACTTACATGTACACAAAAACTGACACACACACTAAAACTTACACACACGCACAAAAACTTACACACACACACACAAAAACTTACAGACACACGCGAAAACTTACGCACACACACACACACACACACACATACACACAAAAAACTTACACATGCACACGAAAACTTACATGCAAATAAAAACTTACATGCACACAAAAACTTACACACACGCACAAAATCTTACACGCACACACAAAAACTTAAACACACACACGAAAACTTACACACACACACGAAAACTTACACACACACACACAAAAACTTACACACACACACATGAAAACTTACACACACACACGAAAACTTACACACACACGCCAAAACTTACACACACGACGAAACTTACACACACACACACACACAAAAACTTACACACACACGTCAAAACTTACACACACACACACACACACAAACTTACACACACAAAAACTTACACACACACACACAAAAACTTACACCCACACGCAAAAACTTACACACACACACGAAAACATACGCACACACACACACACACACAAAAACTTACACATG